>JAKTZF010000798.1:0-11621 GCA_030705235.1 Spathaspora jeffriesii
GTAAATTTAGCGTGTCCCAGAGTGGTCCAGAAAACTTGTCCGTGCTGTTAAGTCACGACAATTTCCCTTTGACACAAGAATTCAAAGTGTATTGTCCTCATTTCCCTAAACCACAACGTGAATCATGGTTTGTCATTGCTGCGCAAGGTCAAGAGTTGTTATTGTTAAAGAGAGCATCGCCTAGATTAGTCGGGAAGAAAGGTGTAGTCAAATGTTCACTTGATATTGGTAAAGAGTTATATGGTAAGACAATAACTATCATGTTGGTTAATGATGCTTTGGAAATTACCTACACTGAAGAAGTTACACTTGAATGCTAATTGTCTATTTAATGTACATGTTCTATTCAAAGAATTCATCTTGTTCGTCAACCTCTTGTTGTGGAGCATCAATCTCTTGTAATTGTGCTTGTGGAGCCACATCCACTCTAATAGTCTTACCCGCGATGGCATCCTCGATACTAAACGGCAACTTCCCGTCATCCATCAACTTCTCTACACTTTTTCTAAATTGACCTCGTCTTTCTTGAGTTCTTTTCGCACCTAATATAGCATTTGGATTCTTGACGTCTACCGCATCGTTTTCTTTAGGATTAGGATATAAACTGATATATTTCTCGGTTTTGGGGAACATCACGACATATGCGACATCAACTTCCCCCTGTCTTACTGCCCTCCTGGCCTTTTTAATATCTTTCCTTACTTCAGTCTTGGTTACATCTTCAAATGTTTTACGTAATTGTTTCAACTTTCTTACTGCTTTCTTCTTCTCAAAGAACCGCACCATGTGATATTTTTTAGCGATCTCCTTAGTCTTGTTTTGCGTTTGGGCATTGTTAAGTTCGACATGGAGGGCTTTAAGGGCACGATCATATTCGATTCGTTTATCAGCAGGAAGGTTGGTGGATTTGTTAAGGAGTCTTTCAATATCTCTGATTCTCTTTTTGATTTTCGAGGCACCAGAAGTATCCTGGGATGCTATTGGTTTCCCTCGTTGTTTTTTCCTATTATCCTTGGGTGTTTTACTCATGTTTGGTACAACCAAGATATAGGTAAAGGTTTATGAAAAAGAAAACCTAAAGATGAGATGGATGTTAATTTTTCCGTGCGGCTGGGACATCACGTGAGCGAGTCAATGGAAATTTTTTCCCAGACAACAGGGTTGTTCTTCGTAAATCTTCACAGTACAATCAGATACTTAGTGCTTGATCAATTATATACTTAGTAACTCGCTCAATCAGATCTTGTACTTCAATTGTTCAACTTCGCTATCGCTCAGTTAAACCAAAATCAAAATGGGAATTCTTGAAAAAATCGCAACAATCCAAGAAGAACTTGCCCGAACGCAAAAGAACAAGGCAACAGAATATCATATTGGTCTACTCAAAGGTAAACTTGCCCGATATCGTCGAGAACTTCTTGAACCAGCTGCAGGAGGCTCTTCATCCAGTGGACAAGGTTTCGAAGTTGCTAAAGCTGGAGATGCTCGTGTTTCCCTTATTGGGTTCCCCTCAGTTGGTAAATCATCCTTTCTTAGTAAAGTAACCAACACCAAATCAGAAGCTGCCAATTATGAATTCACAACCTTGACTTCTGTTGGTGGTATCTTAGAATATAATGGTGCCGAGGTTCAAATTGTCGATTTACCGGGGATTATCAAAGCCGCTGCCCAGGGTAAAGGTAGAGGAAGACAAGTTATTGCTGTTTCAAGAACTAGTGATTTGATCTTGATGGTTCTTGATGCTACCAAGGCCGAAGATCAGAGAACAATCTTGGAGAACGAGTTGGAAAGTATGGGGATCAGATTGAATAAAACCAGACCAAACGTTTCTATCAAGTTGAAGAAAACCGGTGGTATTAAAATGAATTCTATAACTCCACCAAAATATTTAGATGAGAAGATTGTCAGTGCATTATTAAAAGATTGTAAGATCCATAATGCAGATGTTTTAGTTCGTGATGAGAATGTAACAATTGATGATTTCATTGATGTGATTAATGAACAACATATCAGTTACATCAAATGTTTATACGTGTATAATAAAATCGATGCTGTATCATTAGAAGAATGTGATAGATTAGCACGATTACCAAACACTTGTGTCATGTCATGTGAATTAGATTTAGGAATTGAAGATTTAAAAGAAGAAATATGGCGTCAATTGGATTTACTTAGAATATATACCAAGAGAAGAGGAATTCAACCTCAATTTGATGATCCAATGGTGGTAAGGAATAATTCAAGTATTTTGGAAGTATGTGATTCTATTCATCGAGATATGAAGAATCAATTTAAATATGCGTTGGTATGGGGGTCAAGTGCAAAGCATTCACCACAAAAGTGTGGATTGAGTCAACCAGTGCATGATGAAGATGTGGTACAGATTGTTACGAAGTGATTGCTTAGCTGAGCGAGAGCGAAGTTAAGCGAATCACTTGAAGTTAACACTAACAGCTGATCGATAGCAAAGTAGTTCGTATAATATAATATTTCCATCGGTCTATAACAGTAGTCTACCAACACTCAGGTGTCTATAGTACTTCACATGTATAACTAAACAATATAATCATATAGATTTATCAGTATAATAAGCGGTTAACTGAGTAAGTATTGAGAAATTTTTAGTATAACAAAAGTATTTTAATGTAACGTTACATCGCACGAACGTGATTTTTTTCTGATTTTGACAACATTAATAACAATTGATCAACTTAACTTATTAACCATGCTTGACATATCACCCTATCAAGAAGTCTACGAGACTTCAGATGTCGAAAGTGAAGATCTCACACAACTTCCACAGGAACCCGTACCTGACATATACACTGATTCAATTGAACCAAACACATCCCGTAAATTATTTTCCAAAAATATCATATCTACTAATGAAGTTGATTTCCTGGGGAGTATAAATTCCGAATTACGTGTCAGTGGATATAACGTGTCACATGTTGATGAGACTGTAGAAGAAAGATTATCTAGGATAGCGAGGGAGTTAGAAGAGATAAGACAGGAGGAGAAAGATGAGAGTGTGTTTAACACGTTGATTGAAACATTCAATAGTTTGAAGAAAACACCAGAGAAACAAACCCAATTCCATGATCTATCGTTGGATTTGTTTGATGAAGTTGATACAAAAGAACAAGTGGACAAGAAGGAAAACTTACAAGAAATAATCGAGCTTGAATCTCGAGTGAATACCCTAGAAACCCTCCTTGGAAACGAATCAATAATACGTCTAGATACCCAACCTGAGAAATCCATTCAATCAACCTTGAATGATCTTGATCGGAAGATATCCATTATAAACAATCCAGAATATTCCTTTGATAAAATCCAATCTCGTATATCTGATTTAATCAATGATGTTGAAAAATTAGAATTTCAAAAACTAATGCTTAACAAGCCAGAACCTGACAATAACACTAACAAAATAGATGAATTATATTCTTCCCTTCCTTCATTAATGGAAAATTCGACAGTTGTGCCCTTGCTCATTCAACGTTTGAAAACATTGAATTCAGTTCATTGTGAGATCGAAAGTAGTGTAAAGTTGACAACTCTGGTAGATCAAATGTTGAATGATATAGTTAAAGATATGAAGGGTTGGAATGATCTGATTGATGTCTTACAGGGGAATTTACAGGATTATCGTGGGAATGTTGAAGTTAATGTAAGTTCGATTAATGAACGGATTGAGAAGTTGGTATTGAGGATGGACAAACTAACAGCTGACAGCTGAGCGATAGTGAAGTAGTTAGTAAGTACCTCTGTAATGGCTTAGAGCTTTTAGTAAGTGACTAAATATCTTAGAGTTGTTAGTAAGAGTCTCACTAATAGCTTGGTTAGTATATAACGTTAGTCTAACAGTATCCTACAGTCGGTATAATATAGTATTAGTAGAATATTCCAACAGTAACTAACAGTTAGTGAAATATAGCATTATCCTAACATCTAACAGCTTCGCTATCGCTCAGCTGTTGGTAGATAGATATCTCGCTAGGGGATACCCTAGGAAAAAATTAACCTTTAAGAAAACGCGCAGCAAATGCAACCAATTATTTTCCTCGCCAAGTATTTCCCCATTACCAAATGCCGTTTCAAAGTTTTCCCCAGAATCTTCTCCTGTTCCATTCATATTTAAACTAAATTAATTTCCAGAAAAACTTTAATTCTTTTTGTAATTATACCAATGTTGAGATCTTCAATTCGTGCTGCTAGATCCAGTACTAAAGTCTTGCTTCCTACCCTCACCACCGTAGCTCGCACCAGGGTACTCACTAGATATGCTTCCCAAACTGCTCAACTCGCTCATATAAAATCCCCCCCTTTCATTCAAAATGAACCAGTTCGTCCATTCTCCTTCAAAGACACTAAAGATTGGGATTTACTTCGTGCTTCAATCACAAAATTCACTGACGAGGGTGCATTGAGTGTCCCCCTTGTTATCAATGGTAAGAAGATCTATCGTGATGAAACCTTACCTCAAGTCAATCCTTCCAATCATTCACAAAACCTCGCTAATATCTCCCAAGCAAACTCGGAAGATATCAAAAACGCAATCGCCGCTGCTAAAGCTGCTAAATTGAAATGGGCAAATACCAGTTGGACCGATCGTGCTGCGATTTTCTTAAAAGCCGCTGATTTGATCAGTACAAAGTATCGTTATGATATGCTTGCTGCCACTATGCTTGGTCAAGGTAAGAATGTATATCAGGCAGAAATCGATTGTGTTGCTGAATTAATTGATTTTTTCAAATTCAATGTGAAATATGCTGAGGAAATGTATGGTGTACAACCAATCCAAACAGCACCAGGTGTATGGAATAGAGCCGAGTATAGACCACTTGAAGGGTTTGTCTATGCTGTCACTCCATTTAATTTCACTGCCATTGCTGGTAATTTAGTTGGGGCGCCTGCATTAATGGGTAATACTGTTGTTTGGAAACCAAGTGCTACAGCAGCATTATCAAACTATCTTCTCTTGACAATTTTGGAAGAGGCAGGATTACCTGCAGGTGTAATTAATTTCATTCCTGGAAATGCAGTAAAAGTTACTGATTTAGTTTTGGAAGATTCTGAATTCTCAGCATTACATTTCACAGGTTCAACTAATGTTTTCAGGGATTTATATTGTAAAATCAGTAATAATGTATCTGTTGGTAAATATCGTGACTTCCCCCGAATTGTTGGAGAAACTGGAGGGAAGAACTTTCATTTGATCCATCCATCAGCAGCAGTCAACCATTCAGTATTATCCACCATCCGAGGAAGTTTCGAATATCAAGGACAAAAATGTAGTGCTACTTCGAGAGCATACGTTCCTGAATCAATGTGGCCTGAATTCAAAGATCAACTTGTGGCTGGAGTCGATTCCATCACTGTGGGGAATGCCAGTGATCCTTCACAACTCAATGTATTCATGGGTCCAGTAATCCACCAAGGTTCATTTGACAAATTGAAACGGGTTCTCGATAATGCCAAATCTGATCCGGAATTAGAAATTATCGCCGGTGGATCTTACGATAACACCAATGGATATTATATTCAACCTACAGTTATTAGAACCACCAATCCAAACCATGAATACTTGACTCAAGAATTCTTTGGACCTATCCTTACAGTGTATGTCTATCCTGATAATTCATATGAGGAAATAATGACCTCAATTGATAAAGCAAGTAGCTATGGATTGACAGGTTCAGTATTTGCCAGGGATAGAGATGCAGTCAGATTAGCTGAGGAGAAGTTGAGATATGCAGCAGGGAATTTCTATATTAATGATAAATCAACTGGTGCTGTTGTTGGACAACAATGGTTTGGTGGAGCTAGAGGTTCAGGAACTAATGATAAGGCTGGTAGTGGGAATATCTTGAGTAGGTTTGTTAGTGTCAGAAGTGTTAAGGAGAATTTCTATGAGTTGACGGATTTTAAGTATCCATCTAACTATAAGTAGTTCCCGAGTGATACTAGTGAAGTTATTAAGCAGCTGATCATTTAGTTAAACTACATCTTCCTGAGTGAAGTCATTTACTTGTCGATCAGGTATTTAGAAGTTATATCTCGAAAACTATCAAGTGTATAGAAATTGTTTGTATTTTATAAAATGTTACCCAAGAATAAATAAACCTATAATTTCACTACTTACTCATAGTATACTTAGTTAACTAAACTATAAACTACAAATCTATTCAATTGTTAATATCTAAATTGCGCTACCAAATTACAATACTCAAATTTTGAACTAATTACTTCAAAGTAGTCTATGAATCTGCATACCAGCAGTAATCTACTACTTAGAACTGGTTCTATTGCTAATTTTAAAATGGTGGGTTGATTTCAGTGAAATTTAAACCATAATATTAGAATAAGTTTAAATTAAAATACCTCTAGATTTCTATGCCGTTCACATTTATCAGCTAACAAAAGTACATAAACACTATACACTATTCGACTGTATACAATCATACAAATATCTAATCACCTCTTTTCAGGAGGATAATAATATGGCATATGTGGAGCTTGCGGAGGAGGAGGGGGAGGGGGAGGAGGTTGAACACTCCCCTGAGTCATCACCCTTCCCAATCCATTACATACGGGGCATAAATCAACATCTAATAAAAACCTCGTGACTCCACTCCCACGACAATTCCCACATAAGATCCCCCCTAATCTTGGATCTCCTGGGGAAACTCTAACCCCGCCTCTACCACTTTGACCCCCTGAATAAGTGGTATATGTTGTGCTTCCAAAATAATTAGGATTAAAACCCGAGGCCACGGAGGAATAACTATTCCTTGGTCCAAACATACTCCAACAATCCTGACATGATTTCCCATTTTTGGTTTTATATCCGGTATTATTACATTTATCACAATAATATTTCTTTGGATATTTGAATTGTAAATTTGGATTTGGATTATATGCATGTTGTGAAAGATAATATTTATCCCAGCAATTCCGACATGCTTTACCATTTTTGATTTTATACCCGGTGTTTTTACATTTTTGACAGAGGTATCCTTTGGGGAATGTGAAGGGGAGATTTGAACTGCCATAAAGCAGGGATGTGGGTGTGGGTGTGGATTGTTGTTGTGTAGGTGGTGGTGCTGGTTGTGCAGGTCGTGGTGGGTGTGGGGGTGGGAGTGGGTATAACTGGGGAGGAGGCGGTGCTGATTGGTGAGTATATGAAGGGCGAGTGTTTCCTGTAGGTTGGTTGGATATTGCTTCTGCGTAAGAAGGAGGTGCGTCTGCTGGTGCTAGATCGTCGTCTTTATAACTGGACATTGCTGTGGAGGGAAAGAGTTAGCGTGAGTAACATTAACTTCTCCATTTTTAACTTTTGTCTGTTCGGTTTTACAGTGCGCTTTTTTCGGGCGCAGGCAATATCTAGTGGTAGAGATATAGGAACGGAACCAAGCACAGAAACAGGAACGGACAGAACAAGAAAATGACATTTATAGTCAGATGTCTTCTATCGATTCACGTATGTCTAATCTCGCGGATTATTCCCTTCTATTAAAATTGTTTAATCGACATAGTCATCGACATCGTTACTCTTTTGCTGCTATTTCGGATTAGATCCAAGATCACGTGCCAGTTCGTTCTGCCATTGCATACAATAATTGTTGGGATTTATCCGTTCTGAGGTCTCACGTGAATAACTGAGACTGGGCGGGTAACCGTAGGACCGGGTGAGGTCGTTGGTGGGCGAGTGAAAAGTTTTCACTCGCTAGATTATATTTCTTATTTATCTTATATCTCTTTAAGTCAAGTTAATATATAAGCTGAACGTTATAGTTTTGCACACTGTAGTTGCTGTTACCCGCTCCACTATTTTATTTGTCACTGTTAACACGTTAACCACAGGCGCTCAAAAGATTAAGAGTCAAATTAATCAAATTTGTGTTGAGTTAAGATTTAGGTTAAGGTTAACAATTTATGATGTCCGACAAAATTTCTAAAGAATAATTATAATATCTCATTAAGAAGTTGAAATCGGAAACTGATGAAGATCTCGAAGACTTGATCGATTCAGTTAATCATATTGACATTGACAGTAAGTGGGCGAAGTCAGTTTTCCTACCTCAACCGTAAAGGTAAATCGGGGAAGAAAAATACTGACTAGCAATAGCAGAAACCTGTCATATACAAGAGTAGAAGTTTGTATTACTTAGGTAAATATGGTAGTACATATTCTAACGCTCTATTTGATTCAGGTGCCCTGTATTCAGTTGTAAATTCTGTTAGTTTACTTAGAAATGTTCGGTATGATCTTAGTTTATCGGAGGCATTGTTTTTCAATGCTGATGAGACCGCGATCTATGCTATAGCTATTGGGGATTTATATTTTAGTGTTAATGGTTTGAAGATGGTTTTAGTTGGTGTTTCAGTACTCGAGGAAGTCCCAAGAACTGTGTTATCTTTGTCGCAATTAACTGTACAGAACCCTGTCTCAATTCATATTGCTGATGGGTTAATGTCATTAATAGATGAAAGAACTGGTGGGAACGTAATGAATTTAAAACCTTCAGAATATTCGAAAATATACACAGCTAACATAAAAGTCAAACCAGGGAAGCTGACCAAGAAGAAACAGTTGAACATGAAACAGTTGAATGTTATTGGAAATAGATCAAGCTTCAATTCTATTTATAATATACCCCTTATACCCTCTCCCGGGGACAACAGTATATATCAATTACACTTGGAATCATCACATATGTCATTGCCCGTGTTGAAAGAATTGATTAAATACCCTAGATATTCACATATTCAGAATACATCAGAATCAAGAAAAAAGGTTTTGGAATGTGGTTCTTGTATGGTTGTTAATGCTATTGAAGCTTCACACAATCACCATACTAGTCGTAAGGCCAGTAGGAGATTGGAACGTATTCATTGTGATTCTATGGGTCCATTCGTGGGTTTAGGTTTCTATCAATCAAAAGGAAGTCCTATTACATTGATCAATCAATCATACTACATAACCACACTCATAGATGAGTTTTCTGGATTTGCAACGGCGATAGTGACGACCAATAAAAGTGTGGGAGGTATACTAGAAGGTGAATTGATGATGTTGAACAACGAGTTTAAAGGGGAGAAAGTTGCTTACTTTCGCTCTGATAATGCTGCTGAATTACCTACGAAGGAGATGTTGAGACCGATGGGAATTAGAAAAGAAGACATACCACCTTACTCGCCAGAACTTAACGGGACGGCAGAAAGGTTCAACAGAACGTTGCTAGCTATTGTTAGGAAGGTAGTGTTACACTTTAATAAAAACATAGGTCATTTGATGTTGTTATTCCCTCCTATTGTTGAGTATTGTATGAAAAGATATAATCATACACCTAGGGTATCTAAGGGATATAAAACTCCGTATCAATTATTTTATGAGAGGCCAGATTCAATTTTAGGTTTCATCCAGTTTGGTACGGATGTGGTAGTAAAGCTTAGTAACGATCAAGAGATGAAACACTTAGGATTGTTACCGAACGAAAATAAAAAGGTGTATCCAAGGGTTGCAATGGGCACTTTTTTGGGTTGGGGAAGTGACTCCAACTCATACTTGGTCATGTTTCAGACCGAGGGATTTCCGATCCGACTTACTCCAAATATCACGGTCAAACATTCGTTTGAAAATATTAATAAATTCTTTGGAAATATAGAAATGGAAGATGTTGTAGCTGGTGTCGAATTATTTGATAAACTAGAGAGAATATTCAAGCGTGGAGATATTGAAAATGATAATTATCAAGACGTTAGTATGAAAACTCCCTCAGAAACAACTACCCAACAAGAAGCCGAGGTATCATTAGTTGATGGCAATATACAAAGTTTCGAGGTAGTTTCTGAATTACAAAATAATATAGACGAGAATTTCCAGTTCAATGATCCATTAATACAAGAATTAATTAAAAAACACCCGGATATAGGTTTAGGTCAGATCATAAATATGCAAAAATATGATCCTCACTTGTTCACAAACAAAAACGACTCTGTCAATGCATTTGCAAATGCAGAACCAAACCAGATTTTGGAAGATATCGAATTGAATCCACTGATATCTACCTTTGATGAATTACAATCAATCCCTATCCCAATACTTGATGATGTTGATGTTCTTAATAACTTGGCGGTGAAGGATCCTCAACTCGGGATAGATCTCACTTCGGGGATTGACCCACTGAATGAAGAAGCTAGTGTTTCCTATTCGGGGGAAGGAATTAATCTGGTCGTTAATATTTCCAATCTTCAAGCAACAGGCGAAGAGGTCGAAGAAGGAAAAGTGGATAAAGTCATTGATTTGCATGGCTCACAAGAAGTTAGTGTAACTGAAGCCAATTCTACTGATACGCTATGGATGCAAGAGGCGGAAGGTAAGAATAAATTACACTCCAAACAAGAACTCAAAGTTGTAAGTGACGATTTGTTGGTACAAAGTCACGTAGAGAGTTCGAAACAGAGTGTTCCTAATATTGAAACCGGGGAAGGAACAGAAAGCTCTGTTAATACTACAACTAAAATCGATGTTGAAGAGGTATCAACATTGAATCTCGGAAGTCATGGGAAAGAGTCTTCACCAGAGCATACACGGACCCACGAAATTGATTCCAGAGAGAAAACTATTCAGGAAACTGAAGCTGCTAAATTATACTCAGCTGACTTTAAGACAGAGAACGGTGGCAAAATTCTAAACCCTAGACAATGGGCGAAACATCGACAACGTGATACCACTAACGAGTCAGCAAAGTTCCCTCCGTCTTACCATGACGATGCTAGGAGGATAACGAGAAGTATGACGGCGGCACGGAAGGCTCAAGTGTCCGCACAACCAAATACGCCAAATGAGGTTGAAGTAGTAGAAGCTAATAAAAAAGATACAGATACGCCAATAGAAGGTAGTAAGTATCACCTGAATGAACTCTCCAATGATGACGCTTTAAAGCACATCGAGGAGGTTAAAAACCAACAAGATATGTATGTTCCTGCACTAAAAGTAGCACTAGATGAAGCTGCCACTGAGGGAAGTAATCTGACTACAACGGTAGAAGAGAAGGAAAATACAAATCAAAATACTGGAGTTAAGAGGAGAATTGATGAGGTGGAGAATAATGAAGTTATTGAGTACGATAGTATACTTAGAAAGAATCATCTTCCCGGAAAATCAAGATTTAGTCGGTTTTGGTTCAAAAGAGATAGTTCGGGTATTGTACAAGATAATGGAGACCGTATCTATCCACGCAGTAAAAATGCAAAGAGATACTTAACGGTTATTGAGAAGGATGTTGTTGATCCCAGAGATCCAAATGTGAAATTGGCGAGAGATAAAGAGATTCAAAGCTTCAAAGATATGAATGTTTTTTCTCTAGAATACAAACCTAAGGATGTAAAGCCATTAACTTTCAGATGGGTAGACTCTCATAAGAAGGATGACATAAAAGGTGAGGCTTACAAAAGTAGAGCTGTAATTAGAGGTTTCATGCAAAGAGCTGGTTTAGATTACAATATATCAAAGACTCTGTCACCTGTTGCCGACATTGTTTCGATAAGAATGTTAACTTGCTTAGCCGCTGAATATGGATATGATTTACATCACCTTGATATTTCAACAG
>JAKTZF010000799.1:0-11551 GCA_030705235.1 Spathaspora jeffriesii
TCTCCCATAGGCTTAACTTTCTTAACATATTTTCTCTTAACAAGTGAAGGTTCCTTTGGTTGTGGTTTTACCTTTTGAGGAATAATCAAATTTGGATCACTAAAGTCCATAAATAGTACCGGTGCCAGTTCTTGTGTAACACCATAAGTGGCAGCCAATCTGCGAGCATCCTCTAAAGGTATCCATGTTCCTTGAAACCTTCCAAAACCTCCTTGAACTTTTTCATGAGATCCCAGTTGAACACCTTTTTCTAAAATTTTTGTTCGTTTAGCCTTGGGAAAATTACAACATTTAAGAATTTGAGTTGCATTTACCCAATCATCTTTACATCTCCTCATAATAGGAGAATCATTCATAACACATTCATAGACATCGGTCTAAGTTAAGAGCTGTTAATATATATGTTCTTATAAAAATTTGTGTTGCTATTAAAATTTGTAATTATAGACGCGTCATAAACTTTGTATGTGTGGAGATGAATCCACACACAGTTGAGAAAGAATTTGAAAATTCTCATATAAAGTTTCACTGCTGGTCTTGCAAAGGGTGGTACGTACATTTGAGTATGTGGCTCGAAATACTTGTGGAGCTTCTGACATGATGTATATATTGTAGATGCTTCCACTTGATGTTTTGGAGGGAATATTTCCTTTCTTATCTTGGTAAACTATGTAAAAGAATTTAGTATGACAAAGTTTTCAGTTTTTTGCTGGTGGATTTGGTTTTTCCGATTCAAGCAAAAAACAAAAATGGGTGTTGCACTAATAAATTCAATCGCACTAAATAAAACGCGTAAGCTTTTTTGCAATTAAGATCGTATGTTTGTTATTGATGTGCACATAAAGCAGTTTTGTAGGTAACGTTGTAGTACTATCTCTTGTTTCGAAGAAGAACAAGAAGAAGATGGAAGTAAAGCAACTTTATTTAAAATTAAATGATAATATACATATCTAAAATAAATAATTAATTCAGGAAATTGATTCAACAATTATATACATCTCAGCCCCAAGATGTACCCGCATTCCTACCTGAAAGCATGTAAACTAACATTTGATTTTAGCAATTAGTTAGACGTTCAAGCCGGTTTGATAAATCTAATAAATAAGACCACAGGGATAACCAAAGCCACCAATCTCGCATTGACTACCTTAATACTCTTGAGAAAGAATTATGGTAATACAATGGTTATAATCAAGCAGAATATTGAAATACTCGATAGACTCCGCCTCTCTATATAGTATGAGTCAGGATCCAAAGTGAAATTATTTTACATCGATGGTATATGTATTAATATCAGTACTCTAATTAAAGCCGAAATCCAGAGACTTAAGGATGAAACTGGAATTGAACAAGAGATATCAGATCCGAGAATAGTGGAATTTTTAGAAAATCGAAATAGGTCAAGAAAGCTGCGTGTCCAGATTCACAGCTTCTTTCACGAATTAGATATCTTGAAGTGTTAGATTCATTTGTTGGGTTTGTCCTAAACATGTCCCAAAATCAAACTCGAATTACAGTGAATGAATCACTCGGAAGGGACTTGAAATCAACTACATCAGAGAGATTGAAGCGGATAGGATTTGTGAAACAGCATGATGAACCTGCACTTCGTGATGATGAATTTGCGAGGGCGGTGTTAGAAGTAGTTGCCCAAATCCTACCAGCTTCAATCCCTCAGAAACGGTTTATTTTAAGTAGTTTCCGAGTGATTCATTCACTGTAATTTGAGATTGATTTTGGGACATGTTTAGGAGAAAACCAACAAATGAATCTAACCCTACAAGATACCTAATTCGTGAAATAAGCTCTGAAACTGGACACCCTACTTTTCTTGATCTATTTTGAGTTTGTAAAATTCCACGATCCTCAGATCTGATATTTCTTGTTCAATTCCTGTTTCATCCTTAAGTCTCTGGATTTCGGCTTTAATTAGAGTACCATCGATGTAAAATACTTTCGCTTCTGATCCTGGTTCATACTCTATACAGAGGTGGAGTCTATCATATATCATACCCTAAGTATTTCAATATCCTATGCTTGATTATAACCATTGCATTATCGTAATTCAGTCTTAAGGTAATGCAAGGGTTATAGTCAAGCATAGGATATTGAAATACTTAGGATATGATAGACTCCGCCTCTCTATAGAGTATGAATCAGGATCCGAAGTGAAAGTATTTTACATCGATGGTATATTGCATGTTATCTGAATGAAACTCAATATTTGAAGTTGTTGGAATTGGGATAGGGGTCTGGAATTGTTTAGTTGGAGTAATGCCGCCCACCACCCGAGTTTGTGTAAGTCCAGTACTTGATAAATGATTAGGTGATTTGGCATCGTTGTAGGTAAGAAATGTAAGTCTATCCTGTTCGTTTTCTTCTTTAGTTTGAATATTTGAAAGTTTCCGAATTATTTCTGCTTCTTCTGGGGGATGCTGGGCAATTTGGTTTGAGTCGTCATCAGGTGAATACAAAGCTCGAAACAATTCTGTGAAACTCGACCAGTCTCCAAAATTCATGGTTAACATTAATATCCATGACTTTCTTTTAACAAAGTAAGCGCTTGTACAAAGTTGCAAAATGGAAACTATTTATTTGCGACAAGAACACTACCATCAATTTTTTTGGGATGTGTGAACATGATTCCCCCCAGTGCCATCTTTAGATTCCCACAGGGATAACAACAATGATTGTAATTAAATGGATTATATATGTTGATAGATGAGATAGAAAAATATGTAAACCATTCATGTATATTATTCGCCAAAAGAAATTATCAGAGTTGATAGAAGCAACCCACCAAGTGGTCTCCAAGAGGGAGCCCCCTACCGCCCAAGAGGGAACCCTTACCGTCCAAGCGGGAGGTCTACCGTAACAGTGAGCCCAAATTAACAACTTGTCGCAAAATGGAAGGTTTTCTGATTCTTCTATGTCATCACAGCTTAATCTGGGCACCAACACACCCCATTACAATCCAACGCCACCAAACTGGTTAACAAGCTATATCATTTAGCAAGGAATATACTATGATGTCTTGTGATTACAACTATCAAAAATGACGGCTCTACCGCTAGAAAGACTCTTCAGATAATCGATTGGACTTACAGAATCATCAATGTTCTTTCTAAAACCATCTGTAATGAAATATGTTTTGTTGTCTTTTCAAAATTTAAACCGCAAATTGTCAAGATATCCATTTAACCAAGACATTTTCTCTTGTGTACACGTGACTACATGTTGTTTTTCAGACAGCAAAATTTGTTCTGGTTGCAAACCCTAAGAAACCAAATAGATGAACCAACAGAAAGAGGAGTAGAAGGAGCTGGTCATACCCTTCTCAAGAATTTAGGTATACTTAAGGATCCCCAGTAGTCCAAACATTTATATATTTACTCTTATGAAATTAATTCATTCTTACTTTTATTATATTTAATTATGTATTGAATCAACTGTTGCTTCTTGAAAAAAAAATTAATTAATTGTACTGACCAAGGGTTTCAAACCACAATACCCAATTCAGAATCTGGAAAAGGCTCTTAAGTCTAAAAAGGATAACTGAATCGAATCCGGATAATAATTACTGTTTGATAGTAACACCGGATATCGTCCAGAATGCCCAATACGTGAAATTTTCGTCCAAAGGCCTGAGCTACTACAGAACTACCAATAGATGGTAACCCAAACATGGTCCCAGTTTATTAAATTTTCTTCTTGAATAACTTACACTACCTGAGCCTCGAATATATCCCAGATTCAATATCCTAGATCTAAATTCGTTTTAAAAAGAAAAGATTTTATTCCCCTTCTTTCAAACTATTTATGCTTTTTATCAACGTTAGTGGAGTTGCATATGATTCTCTCATGCAGCTTATGTTTGCAGCAACTTTACCCTCCTCCTGTCAGATTATCTGTACTCCTGTTCTTTGTTATGCCATGACGAACTTAATTCACGGAATATATAAATTTAGTAATGAAGAGGTACAAAGTATTGTTTCAGAATCAATTCTATCAAGGTTCAACAAAGCATTGCTTATCTGGCTTTACTCATTCATAAACTCCCCAAATGTGTAGCTGGTCTGGTACACAAAATGCACAACATATTAGGAACGAAATCCCAGTAGTCCGCACGACTCAGATTATCGACAACGAATTGTCTTTCATGTCGCTTCCAGATGAAGTTCTTGCTAATATCTTAAGCCGTCTTAACCAGATTCACATTTGTTGGATTTGTACCTTTAACCACAGGTTGTATAGGTTAGGAAAAGCTAAGTTATACCATTCCATTTATATATATATTTCCAGACCTCAACTACTTATTTCACCATTTCTACACACACCATTCCATATAAAATTCACCATTTGCAATCGCTGGAACCTCTTCTATGGCTTCGACCTAATATCAATCATGTCAAAAGGATGGTTTTTAGATCAGAAAGTATTGGTTGTTTCAATACCGTGCGCATCCTATACCCATGGATTGATATAATATATGAACATGCACTCCACTACCGTGATTTCATGTTACTTAATGGATATCCTTTTCCACAAGGAATTCAACCCCAAAAATTACCTTGGGTCACGAAACTATCTGTATGTCTTCTGCACGACAGAGATATGAACTTGAAAACAGTTGGTGATATGGTCAGATTGACTGATTTGAAAATAGCAGTTGGTAAGTTTAATCTGTTAACTCAACTTCTGACTGTTGGAGTCAAAGATTTACCAATCGAATCATTGGAAATATCATGTAGCGGTGATATTGAAAGAGATAGTCTTCTTGAAATTCAGGAGATATTCAATTTTGCTATTTTGACCACTTTTCAATTACATTTTTGGAGTCATAATACATTTCCAGATAACCTTGCAGATTTAATACGAGAACTATTGTCTAAGTTAACGAATGTCAAACATCTTTCCTTAGCAATCCCAAACATTCAATTTGATCGAATACTTGACTTATTGGAACCTAATTCACTACTTTCATTATCCTGGAAATTCTACTTTCCATCCCAGGTCTTTTTTGAAAGATTTTTGTTAAATAACATCTTGAAACATCAAGAAGTATCATTACAGAGAATTTGTTTTAATATTAGTCACGCTTACCATATTAACCCACATTGGTCTGGTATTGCAGAATTCGATAAAATTTTAACAAGGGGCAGAGAACCTCGGAAATTATTCGATCACTTAACATATATCAGGGACATGGTTCAGGGGGGTAGAATGTTTCAAAAATTGAATCAGATTATATTGAATGAGTATTGTTACTTTATCAAAAGACGTACCAAGGAGAATGTTTATTCTATCCCCTGCTATTTAGGCGATAGTAAGCTTTTGGAACATTTCTTTAATAATCTCCTGTTCTAGTATACAAGAGATTACCAGAACCGAATCAACAAGTGGTAATTGGATGAATTGAGGAAACTATAGTATGTTTGTATATGAGGAGGAAGTTTTTAAAGTATTGTATTTACAGTTGGAAACGAAACATAGTAGTAAGTGACAACAGTCACAACATGACTTTGCAATAAATAAGTCAAAGTTGTGCGCTGCAACCCCACACTTCTAGAGTTTGTCCTGTCCTATGTCTCAAAGAAAAAGGGCGGGGTTTGTATCAATTGGCTGCCAAAAAAAAATAACGTGAAACTAAATCATATGATTCTATGTAAAATGTTTTGAAAAATCTTAGCTCTAAATTGCCCTGACGTTACATACTACATCTAAGATGATTAAACCTCGAGTGTAACTATTTCAATAATTGATATTGGTTGGTCTGGCAGCAAGGTTTTCTAATAACTCATCAGTATTGTAACCTTAATTGATTACGCGCATTATAGACAAAGGCGATGTTAATTTCGCACCATTGTTTTTTTGTTATCAAGCCATTTGTGCTCAAAAGAGGCTTCGCCCCGAATATGAAACGTAAAAGTTAACAAAGAGCAATTTCACGAACTTATAATACTCCTTGCTTGTTGTCCCTTACTAACGACATAATATTTTCTTGAAATGGCTATACGGAAGAAGAAAGACCAGGAGATTATGTAAGACGACATTATTTTACCAAGAAAACCAATCCTGCACATAAACTTGTGTTCATTTTCCGAACTTCGCGGAAAGAGATAATCCCCAATCAACAACAAATTAACATATTTACAAACTACACATCACCTGTGTGGCTAGGGAATCTTTATAATGACAAGGACTTCCCCACTTATTCTTGCCACTTGTTCTGTTTGTTTTGAATTTATTCCCCCCTCCCCCCATATCTCTCAAGATCTTTTCTTTTTTCTAAGCCTTATTGTTTTCTTTTTTTGCTTTTTTAGTTGTTTGACTTCTTGCGCAAGGCTTCTTTTCTACGTGTCACTTAGTTACCCTCGTGGTTAACATATTTTCCTGTTACATTTACATTATCTTCTTTATCTTCACTACTTTACAACGAATCTCAAGACCTTAAAACTTTGAATATAAATAGTAATATTGTTTGTTGTTTGCTTAGCTTTCAGGTCTAATTCTGTTTTTTTTTTGGTTAATTTTTAAGGCGGGTTTACCCAAGGCATATATCATAGACAAAGGCGGTTGGAATATCACTCATACTAATATAGCACCCTATCATAATGACAAGGGAGTCAATAGAGTCAAAACTTAAAAGGTCCCATCTTGGGATCAAACAACCTGATGTGAAAGAAGTCACAGGTACAATTGTTATGATGGATGATCCCGATGATATAGACGATCCCGATTTAGCATCAATGAAAAGATCAGCAACGGGTATTATATTAAATCCTCAACCACATGCATCTCCAAATGATCCTTTAAATTGGCCAGTATGGCAACGTGATCTTTGTTTAGCTATTGTTGGTTTTATTAGTTTTATAGGGGGTGGTCAAACTCCTTTATTGGCTGCTGGATTAAATACTTTACTGCAAGAATTTAATAAACCATTAACTACAATCGCATATTTAGTTGGTGGGTTCATGTTGTCAATGGGGGTTGGTTCGGTGTTTGCAAGTCCTACAGCGGTATTGTTTGGGAAACGTATAGTTTATCTTGGTGGTACTTTGCTCTTTTTAGTAGGAGCAATTTGGGGAGCAGTTGCAAAAGATTTTGGTAGTCTTATGGGAGCAAGAGTTATTACTGGTTTAGGTTCTTCTCCAACTGAATGTTTACCAAGTTCTACAATTGCGGAAATTTATTACGCTCATGAACGTGCTTATAGAATTGGTTTATATACCATGTTAATGTTGGGAGGCAAAAGTATTATACCCTTGGTTTCTGGGTTAATTTTCCAAGGATTGAATAGACATTGGTTATACTGGATATTATCAATGTGTTTAGGATTATGTTTGTTATTAATTTTCTTGTTTGTTCCTGAAACTTTCTGGGATAGAGCACCAATCCCATCAAAAAGATCTCAAGAAGAAACTAAAGCAGCTCAAAGTGTCAAGAATTATCATCCACCGGAATTACGACCAAATGCATTTGCCTTGCATCGTCCTTCTCGTACTGATGTTTTGGAAATTCAAAGTTTATCATCTTCAGAACAAGTACAAGAATACAATGGTCCAGTTGGGGTTACAGACCCCACTCTGACATCTGAACAACAAGAAATTCATCAAAAAAATTCATATATGAAAAGAATTAGTCTTTTCCTGGGTCGTAAAACTCTGGATAGTTGGTGGATGGTGGCATTACGTCCATTCTTTTTATATTCTTACCCAGCAATTCTTTATGGTTCATTTATTTATTCTCTTGCAGTTGTTTGGTTAATTGTTATTTCAGAAACAATTTCTGATATTTTCAGACATCCACCATATAATTATTCCCAATCTACAGTTGGGTTGTTCTATGTGTCACCATTTGTTGGAGGTATTTTAGGAGCTCTTAGTTGTGGTATCATTTCTGATCGATTATCAAGATATTTGGTTTCTAAAAATCATGGTGTTTATGAACCTGAATTCCGTCTTTTTATGATCATCCCTTCAACATTCTTTATTTCATTTGGATTAATGGGATATGGATGGTCTGCATTTGCCGAAGATATATGGGTTGGTCCAGTAATCTTTTTCGGGTGTATAAGTTTTGGAAGTTCAATGGCAAGTACAGCAGCAATTACATTTGCGGTAGATTCTTACAAGGTTTTCGCAGCTGAAAATCTTGTTTCATTTAACTTTCTTAAGAATTTACTTGGTTTTTGTTTCTCATTATTCAACAATAAGTTTGCCGATGGTAAGGGTTATCGTACTGCATTCGTTGTTTATGGATGTATTCAAATATTTGTTAGTTTATGGGGTATTCCCTTATATATCTACGGTAAACGTTTAAGAAGATGGACTGATGAGAAGGAAATTATGAGGGTATTATATCATGTGGACAATGTTCCACCTAGTGTTGGAACAAAAACTCCCAGGAAACTAAGTGAAGACAGTGGTCTGTTATAGAGTTTATATTTTTGTTTAATTCAAAATCCAGGTAAAATCGATCTCAAGCTCAGGATTCTGAGTTTTATAAATCTCTAACCTCTCTACAAGTGACTTATCATTGATTAAATCACCGTTGATTTGTGGCATTCCCAATTGTTCAACTATACATCCACTTGCAATATTACCAGCAATTCCTGCCACTTGCCAATTCTGACCACTTAAATAGTAACCAATTATAAACCCCCCACAGAATGAATTCCCCCCTCCAGTTACGTCAATTACATTTTTTTGCTCCTGATGGTATGCAGGAAGATCATAAACTTGACCTTCTTTACTACGAATATGACAACCTTGTTTTCCACAACGAATAACTGTACCGGAATTCGGAAGCAGTAACCACAGAGTGAATTCTTGGGCTAATTCTTCTGGTGAGCTAGCATTGGTACTTTTAAGTAATTCACGCGCTTCTTCTATATTTGGCGTGAATATTTGAATCTTGGGGAGAATACGTTGCAAATGACTTAAATTCTCTGGTTTACAATCATCAGGGAGTGGTTCATAGATAAATATCTTATCAGACTTCTTCCCCTGGTTATGTTTATTCAATTTATCTATAATTTCTTCACATCTCAGAATAGAACAAATCAAATGATAACATTGACTCGATTCCAATTGATCAAATTTCAACACATCATCAACCTCGATTTGTCTCTTCGGGGATTGATAATAAAAAGATCTTATTTCATCTTCGTCATATACATTGAGACCACGTGTAGTCAATCGGTCCTTACAATCACGAAGAATTACCCCAGTAGACCAAGATTGGATTTGATTCTCGATATTTTCTGGAAAATCTGAACCTCGATCAATTATACCTGAAATTAACTTTGAGTATTTCTTGGTTGAGATAATTCGTGCACCCACAATAGCATAAGGTCCAGCTCCACCTATCTGATCATGCACAGGAGGTTTATTCCAGGAAGGTGGATATTGGATCTCATCAATGATGAACATCCCTAATGTCGCTAGAATAGTTTGCATGGTGGTATCTTGTTCCTTCTTGACTCTGTATAATATAATCCGTGTGTGTGTATTTTTGTTTAGTCGCGAAAAACAATTGGCTGCGACAAAGATTTGTACTTGTAAATTCTATTTTATACTAGAGTTTATTTCTATAAATAGTATGATTAGCCTATACAAATTCCTTTACATTCAATTAATATTGTCTATGAATTGTCCTTTTTAGTTCTTTTTTATATACAAAAGAAAACTGTTCTCAAACTAAACTTCTTCATGGTTGTTAGCTTCAGTTTCATTTTCTTCAGCATCATATTCCTTCATGTAGAACGATTGCAAACAACAAACCAATGCCAACAATCCTAAAATAAACCATGAGAGTTCACCTATACTATAATGTTCACAGAAAGTCATAAGATATCCCCACGAAATAGGTCCAATACATCTTGCCAAAGAATTCAAACTCAACCCTGTCCCATTGATAAATGCTCGATGTTTAGGAGGAGCAGATCTATGAATTAATATCAAAAGGTTGGGGAACCCCACTGCTATTGAACAAGAATTCATACAACATAACAGATAAAGTAAAACCTTGGTTAACCATGGAGGATATTCTGGATCATATCCATTTCGAGTAAATATCAAGTATGGTAAAATAGTATAAGAAAGAGGGAAAATGATCGTTGAAAACCTCAAGGTTGTAATTGTTTTATAATTACGATCGAGGTAGGGGAAAATAAGCAATACTCCAAGAGCACCAATTAAACCAGTACTAGAAAGTAAATTTCCAATCATATTACTATCATATCCAAACCCTCCTGTAATTGTGAAGGGGAATTTCAACTTTTCAGGCATAAATTGACCTGCTAATAACACTGGAAGGAATTCAGTATAAATCACATAATGGAATGCACTAAGGAAATTAGCAACAATTGTTTGTACGACTTGTGGTGTGAAAATTTCCCTGGAGAAAGAATGATCAATATTTGTGGTAATAATAGAATGATTGGTGACCGTTGAAGAAATCATAGGACCTAATTGATTCGAAGAATATCTTCTGGCCATGGCTGCGGAATATCTTCGCAAGGGAGCATAAGAATCGATGGAAGCTGTATCTGATGCATCATCGTCAACAACTACTGAATTGGTTGAATTTTCTTGCATTAAAGGTGTTACTTCTGTTGTTACTTCTGTTGTTGCTTCTTCAACAATTCTATTTGATTTCTTTTTCTGCCATGGTCTGATTGGCATTTCATAACCTAATTTCTTTAATATAAAATCTCCAATTTCTAATCCAACATCTCGCCTCTTCTTAAACCTCTCATTAGGTTCCTCTAAAAACAACAATCCAATAGTGAAACCAAAAGTACAGAATAATCCAACAACAATGTTAGACAACGCATATGGATGCTTATTAAGGAAACGCTCATAAATCAGATCACCACTGGTCAGTGTGACTGAATTCATAAAAAATGTAGCAAGGGCTTCATCATCTCCTCTACTTTTAGGTCTTGTCAAGTACTTTGATCCACCAATCATAGGACCAACGACGGCACCAATATTCCACAACAAAGAATACGAAGAAAATGCAAGACCTTGGTGTCTCTTTTCATGTGCCACTTCACCAATAGCTGTTCTTAAAACTGCGACGTTACCATTAAGACAACCCATAAGCGATCTAGCAAACATAGCAACATAAAAATTGGGTGAAAATCCAAAAATTATAATTGAAAGTGCTGTACCTGATAATCCACAGAGTAAAATGGGTTTCCTACCTACTCTATCAGATACTTTCCCCCATTGAACACAACATAAGAATTGGAATAAGGCAAAGGATGCTGCTAAATATCCTGAATATTTGGCTATATCAGCAGGAGTTTTGGCAATATTAAAATCTCGAATCATAAAGTAAAGGTAGGGGAAGGGTGATGTAAATGCAAGAGGTTCTGAAAATCTCATACAACTGATGACCGCCATCTGCCATACAGGGAACCCTCTCATTTGTTCACGAAATGTCAATTTCGGTGTATCTTGTGTCATTTTGCCTACTAATGTTGATCATAGGTTTTTAGTTTGGGAATACGATGGGTTCAAAATCTTTTTTTTAAAATATA
>JAKTZF010000803.1:0-11288 GCA_030705235.1 Spathaspora jeffriesii
ACTTTTCCGGGCGGTAATTACCCCATATGGCGGTGTGTCTTTATGATCATATTGGTTCATGAATTTCATATCTGTCTTACTGTTCAATAGCATCATATTGGATGTATGCATGCTATTGCTAGTGCTAATGATCAATTCTCAATTAAAATGCAACTTTGAGTATTGGTGGTTATGTGGGCTTGGTACTTTTTTTGTGGCATAGTCATTTTTAACCTGGTGCACGACAAAGTCATCCCAATTGGGAAATTATTTCTGACAAAAATAATCATGACATAAGAATAGCTATTTTGCTGTTCTTCAGTTTGTGACAGACGACGAATCTAAAAACAAATCTTACACACTTTACAACTATTTGTTACTGATTCAAAGAGACTTTCTTTTATTGATTTGCAAGGATGGAACTTTAAAACCTTATGTAATTCAATTCGCAGCTGATGTAACTTGAAGCAATAACGCTTATATGTTTATCAATTAGCTTCCATTGAGGTGGAATCAGAGAATTAGGCTAAATTTTGTCTGTTTTCAAGCTTTGCCTTAATTGTTGCGTATATTGCCTTGTCGCAATGCACACGACAGATAAAAGAGGCCATGCAAACTTTATGCTTAAATGGCCGAGTTTTCAACATGTGATACGAACTGCTACCTCGAGAGGTAAGTTTACAATTCCAATTATTAGAGTGAGCTGAAGTAGCTTGCATTTCCTCAATTACCAGACCAGTAAAACTGTTTGTTTTCTCTGGAATATTTGGTTCTAGTGACTCCCGCGGAGAATAACTCAGGAATGTTGCCTTCTTCGTTTGAACATGTTGACTAGTTTTAGATTCAGGTCAGATCATATGGGATTTGTTAAGTTTCAGCCATCATGATTCAGCACTTACAGCATCTCGGAAATGTGTCTCGCTTATTCTTCACCTTGTGCGCATTTCGTATTTCTTTTATTTCCGTTGCAGCTTTATTTTTTTGTTTTTTGTTTCCACATTCATTCAACGGGTAGCGGCTCGCGTTCCGCTACGTCTCCGTCCCGTTGCTTGCGTTTATTTAAAGAAGTTCGAGGTGTCAAAATACTTGAACAAGTAACAACAACAACTCAAACAACCATTTTAAAAGAATAGAAGTATAATAATAATGTCTGCACCAGTGATCCCTTCAAGAACTTGGCAAGATTGGAAACAAGTGTTTCACGGCTTTTGGCCAGGTAAGCCAAGCTTTAAGGAAGACAAATATCCTAGTTTTGAGGGCAAAGTTGTTATTGTTACAGGGGGGAATACAGGTGTTGGTTACGAAACACTTAAATCTTTAGCTGGTTCTACCAAGGCCAAATTATATGTCTTTTCTAGAAATGAAGAAAAGACTGTTGAAGCAATCAAACAAATACAATTGGAAATTGCCAAAGAATATAATGTTTCCAACCGTGATATTAATTTTATTAAAGTTGATTTCAGTGATTTAGAAACAATAAAACCTGCTGCTCAAAAATTTTTATCTCAAGAATCAAGATTAGATCTTATTATTCACAATGCAGGTGTTATGACTCCTCCTGTTGGTTCTAAATCTAAACAAGGTTATGAATTACAATTAGGTACAAATGTTATTGGTCCACACCTTCTTCAACGTCTTTTAGATCCTATTTTCATTGAAACTTCTAAAAAGAATGCTCCTGGTGAATCTCGTATTGTTTGGGTGGCTTCAACTGCCCATCAATTTGCTCCTTTGGGTGGTTTCCATTGGGAAGATCTCAATTTTGAAAAGTTAAATATTTCCAAGAATGACCAAATGATGATTTACGGTCAAAGTAAAGCTGGAAATGTGATTCAAGCCAAAACTTGGACTCGTAAACATAATACTGGTTCCCAAATAATTAGTTCTTCCTTATGTCCTGGCTTCTTAAATACTGAATTACAAAGGCATTCATCCTACTTTGAAAGGTTTCTTGCCAGTTTTGTTTTATATCCTAGAAGAATGGGGGCATATACTGAATTATTTGCTGCTTTCTCACCAGATGTGAAAGATGGATCTCATAGTATTTCTTTCGGATCCCCAAGTTATGCAAGAAAAGATATTATTCAAGACGAGGCTTGTGATAAAGTTTGGGATTTCCTTACCGAAGCTACCAACCCTTATATGTAAGTATTATAGATAATTTTATACTGACACTTTTGTTTTAATTATTGAGAGTTTTAAATGAATGACTATTAAATGTTCTTAGGTAAACTATTTATGAAAACATTCAATTCCGCGAGGCTTAGTGTGTTTTCTCTAATATTATATGTCATCAAAAATTCGAGCGTTATATTCTTAGATATTAAATAGTTTGATTTATGAAAACATTCAATTCCGAGAGGCTTGGTGTGCTTGCTCTAACCTTACATAACATCTTACGTGCTCTTTACGATTTAAGAAAACATTGAATTCCGAGAGGCTGAGAATGCTTTCTCTATTATTACATAACATCAAAAGTTTGTACGCCATATTCTTGTGTGCTCTATACAGTTAGGTTTATGAGAACATTCAATTCCGAGAGGCTGAGTGAGAAGGCTTTCTTTAGTCTCATATATGATCGAAAAGTTTGTCCTGAAACTTTGTATTTCTTGCTTTTCCGTTGCTGCTTTTTGATACTTTTGCTTCAATTGTTAAAGTTTAGAATAAAACTTTTTTAAATATTCTTAGGTGTTCTATACAATTCGATTCATGATGTGCAATTCCGAGAGGCTGAGTGTGCTTTCTCCAATCTTAGAAATGATCATAAATTTGTACACTCCTTGAATCTTTGAATTTCTTGTTTTTCCGTTGCTGCTTATCTCCTCTGCGCGCCGCGGGTGGCGGCTGCGGTTGATCTGCAACCACTCGTTAGTTCTCCGTCCCGTTATCTTGCAGCAATATAAAAGCGTTATAGAAGATGTTCAAATTGAGAAAATGATATTGGAGAATTAATTAAAACAACTAAAACAACCACAAGTATAATATTAATAATGTCTAAACCAGTAGTTCCTTCAAAGTCTTGGCAAGATTGGAAACAAGTGTTTCACGGCTTTTGCCCAGGTAAGCCAAGTTTTAAAGAAGATAAATATCCTAGTCTCGAAGGTAAAGTTGTGATTGTAACAGGTGGGAATACGGGTGTTGGTTATGAAACTGTGAAATCTTTAGCTGGTTCTACCAAGGCCAAAATATATGTTCTTTCTAGAAATGAAGAAAAGACTGTTGAAGCAATCAAACAAATACAATTGGAAGTTGCCAAAGAATATAAAGTATCCAACCGTGATATTAATTTTATTAAAGTTGACTTAGGTGATTTGACAACAATAAAACCAGCTGTTCAAAATTTCTTATCTCAAGAATCTAGGTTAGATCTTATTATTCACAATGCAGGTGTTATGTCGCCTCCTGTAGGGTCTAAATCTAAACAAGGTTATGAATTACAATTAGGTACAAATGTTATTGGTCCACACCTTCTTCAACGTCTCTTAGATCCAATTTTCATTGAAACTTCTAAAAAGAATGCCCCTGGTGAATCTCGTATTGTTTGGGTGGCTTCAACTGCCCATCAATTTGCTCCTTTGGGTGGTTTCCACTGGGAAGATCTCAATTCTGAAAAGATGAAGAGTGATCAAATGTTGCTTTACGGTCAAAGTAAAGCTGGAAATGTTATTCAAGCCAAAACTTGGACTCGTAAACATAATACTGGTTCCCAAATAATTAGTTCCTCCTTATGTCCTGGTTACTTAGCTACTGATTTACAAAGGTATGGATCGTCATACTTGGAAAAGATTTTTTACAGCTTAGTTTTGCATCCTAGAAGAATGGGTGCATATACTGAATTGTATGCTGCATTTTCACCAGATGTGAAAGATGGATCTTATAGTATTTCTTTCGGAACTCCAGCTCATGCAAGAAAAGATATTATTCAAGACGAGGCTTGTGACAAAGTCTGGGATTTCCTTACTGATGCTACCAATCCTTATATGTAGGTATAGATTTTTTGTTTTTTTCTTTTTGAAATATTGATGGTTTTGAATATACTATTTGTAAACATTGCATTGTATTCTAAATAGTTCGATTCATGAAGATATTCAATTTTGAGAGTCTATGTGGTCTTAGCTCTAGTCTTACCTTATTTTTGCTGGGAATATCTTCTACACTAATCCCCAAGACCTGATCAAAAAAGTGCTATTAATTTACAACTATATTCCAATACTCTTTACTCTCAAGTCTGGGTAGCTATCTCGAAGAATAATTGCTTTGAACAAATGAAATTCTAGGTTTATGTCCTCTCCCCCACAGGGTCACAAATTGTAATTAAATGTAAGTTAGCGAGTTATATAATCAGGATATTAGTTGAAGTGTTAATAAATCTTGATCGCCAAAATTGTCGGACTTTTCACGGTTATCTCCGATGATCTCCGAGAGTGAAATTATTGATCTAAAAAGAAATAATACTACGATGAATTCTTGTTATTTAAGGGTGGAATAATCTCGTTGAATGGAGTTTGAATCGTAAGTGAAACTTTGGTAATTCAACCTTGGATTTCTGCCTCAGCGAAAATAGAGGAGGATTCTAGTTATGACGTATATCGTGTGGTTCCTGATGCATTCCAACGGTTTCGAACAATTTATCGGAACGAGTTCCGCATTTTTCAATTTTCAGCAAAAAAAAAAAAAAAAGAAATCTTCAGATTTGATTAGAGCGTATTTGCGCAATGATTAAACACATGATTTATAAATATGTCACGCTCGGTAGTTTTCATCCAATCACGGATTTCTTTTCTTTTTATCTGATCGATCAGTTCTTCAAGATCAAATAGTTGTTGTTCCTCATTTAAGGTACTTGGATTATAGTTTGTTTTTTTTCAATACAGTCTAAAACTTCGATGACGATTTTAAATAAGCTTCTTTGGCGTAAAGCTGATCCATCCAATGAAATCAAAGAACAGGGATTTAAAATAAGTGAATGTCCAGCCACTTGCGATGCCTGTACTAATAAATTCCCCAGCTCACTTAAATTTGAAGAAGAGACTCCCCTATGGAAAAGTACAAAACCATATGGTTTGCACATTGTTGTTTCCACTGGTAAACTGGATTGGCCTCATGATGCCACTGGTGTCAAAGGTACACTTCTGAATAAGATTTCACATTGGGCTGAAAACTCCACCAATCAAAAAAAGTCGACTTTGGGGAATGTGAAAGTATCTTGTTCATCTTTAGGTTCTGATGAGTTGCTAATTGATGATGAATATTTTCAAGGAAAGAAAGGTGACATACTTTTATTGCCATATTTTATATGGGTAAAGGGTATTACTATTGCTGAAGTTGACTCTACTTTAAATAAATTAATTGAACTCTTGGTAGATAAACATCCAATTTCCGAGATAATCAATCTAATTCCTAAAGTCCAAGTTGATCCATCAAAGGCTTATGTATTTTTATGTTCTCATAAAACGAGAGATAAGAGATGTGGTATAACCGCACCAATAATGAAAAAAGAAATGGATTTATATCTCCGCGAATTAGGGCTTTATCGCGACTTTGGTGATTCTAATCCTGGTGGTGTCCAAGTTGCTTTTGTCAACCACATAGGTGGCCATAAATTGGCTGCCAATCTTATTATTTATCTTAAATCGGAAGGGAAGAATATTTGGTTGGCGTTGTGTAAGCCAAACAACGTGAAACCAATTATTGATGAGTGCATTGTAGGAGGAGGGAAGGTTTGGCCGGAAAAGGTGAGAATTGTACAAAAGTTTGATCCAATAGAATGGTAAAAAGTATTACATCAATTTTCTATAGATTTATACAAAAGTCGTCTATATATAATGTGCTAATAAAAATTTCAGAATTAGTTCAATGTAATAAAACTATAAAATCAGCTTAAGTATGTTGGATCTTTTGTTTAATGAATCAACAGTAACAGAATCTAATTTAGCCACCTCTTTATTCAAAATATCGTTAATTCTATTCAATTCAACTTGAAAAAAATTGTCTTCATGTCTCAAAATACTGTCTAATAATTTCTCATAATATCCCTTTGTGTCTCTGTCGGTAACAGTGTTGTCCAATTTTTCGAAAATATTCAATAGGGATTCAGGATCCCTATTTGCTTTTATTAATTGGCTAATCTCTGACAATATTCCCGCGGATGGTGCTAAGTTGCCCTCGGAATCTCGGGACAAACCAGTAAATCCGTTCAATTGTTCAATCAAAGATGAAAATTTTCGATCTCCTTTATATATTAGGGGATTCTCTAAATCTCCATCCTTAAAGAACAAGAGTGATGGGAGTGTTTCTACACCATACCTGTCGCTAATAACTTCATTTTCATGATCGTCAATTTGTAAATATCCAATTAACAACGTGGAACTGTCCCTTTCAAATACAGTGTTTGCCAAAAGTTCAAGAGTTGGCTTCAACTCTTGGCAATGACGACACCATGAAGCACTGATCAGAACAATAGCATAAGGAGAAGAACTAATAGATTCATTGAATGTCTCAGGAGTAAGCTTGACAAGTTTATTTTCAGGCTCTTCCTGTTGTTGTTCGTCACCATTTTTCTGTGTGTCATGTTCACTACTAAGTCTAATCCCACTCAATTGTTGAATGAAATTGGAAAGACTTGCCAAGTCTCTACTTCCTTCAAATTCAACTGGTTCTTTATTACCCAGGAAGAATTTTAGTGTAGGATAGCCCTGATAAACATACTTCCTGCCCATCTTTTTCCCATCAGCATCCCCGTTTATTTTAACTACTTGAACTTGAGGATAATCCTTGAATAAGTCGGCCAACTGTTCTATTGTGGGTGACAATTTCTTGCAATGACGACACCAATCAGCATAAAAGTCAACAAATGTGAATTTTCCTGAGTCTATAACAACTTGTTTAAAGTCTTTGTCTGAAACTTGAATCAAGTTGGATGAAGAATATGCTAGCGACACTGATGATAGCCACAAAGTGGCGGTTATAATTGTCTGTATGAGTTTCATTATCATTACTAATTGTTTGCCATAGTAATTCATTTTTGTCTGTCGCAGATTTTCAAATTAAATACAGACAGAAAAAACCCTCGAGAATAATAAAATCCCTACAAAACAACCAACCAATTGAAAATCTATTGGAAATAAACAAATGGATGTAAGAAGAGGATAGAGTAAAATAACCAGGGGTTCTAATACGGTTTGACAATATTAAATAAACGTTATTGTTGCATTAAAAAATTAAACTATTAAAATGGAATAAATAAATAATCAAGAAATTTAATCTTTCTTTAATTGATTTCCTGGCATTGGAATATAAAGTGGTTGCAAATATGTGTTTTGAGGAGTAGCTACACCGGCATAAGCATTCCACCAAGCGATAAATGCAGTAATGACACCAAGGACTCCTCCAGCACGACCAACATTAACATGTCCACTGAATTCTCCTCCAGCCAATAATAAAAATGTCACGAATAAAAAGAAGAATAAAGCACTGAATGGAACAGTAGCCTTCAATGTGTTCAACCACAAGAGGAAGGTAAAGATTGCCCATCCTATCAAGAAGAATCCCACTGCATTTGGAATTTGATCTTCATTGTCTGCATAGCCTTCAAGTATTCCAAAACTCTCAATGAAAATAGCAGCATAACTTAACCAAAAGGCACCATATGAAGTCAAAGCAGTAAAACCAAATGTGTTACCAGTAACGAATTCAAAACAACCTGCAAGGAATTGTGCGGCTCCTCCGTAGAAACAAGCAAGAGAAACAACAACATTTGGAATCTTGATACCCATAGCTTGGGCATTATATAAAGACAAGACAAAAGTGGTTAAAGCAAATCCACATAATCCGAGGGGAGCAGGGTTGATATTAATAGTTGGGTATGGAGAAGCACCAGGGTTTAAGTTACCACCAAAGGCAGCCATCAAATCATGTCTGTAGTATTTATGTCTGTTGATGATAACATATTCACCTCCTTCACCAGCAATTTGAACTTTCCCTAAAGGAGCATGTTCTTCCAAAGAACTAGAAACTGATTTTTGCGAAGATGTTGAAGCCATTTTGTGATATGTGAATACCTATTGATATTGGAATGAAATAAGAAGTTAAAATGGAATATCCGAAGAACAAGATAAAATGCTTAATGACACTGGACACTAACTTCGTTTACAAAACCAGTTTCTCATCGAGGCGGTTGCCTGGGGTATTTATATGGAAACTACAAAGTGAAAATGTTTCTTTCTTTCTCAAGAGAGAGAAATTACTGCATTAAAAAAATACTAAAAAATAAATGCATATTTTTTAGAAGTGGGGCTAATTTGCCCCGACCATCAACTACTCCGAAAAGACTCCGACTGTTTCAGACTCGGAGATTTGCAAGACGGCAAGATTTGCTAGTTCTCTTCAGTTCCGGATTAAAAAAAGTTACTAGAGTTGTCAATGTCTAGGGTATTTATACTACCTGATATGCTTAACCACTGCGCCGAAGGGTTGCTCTTCATATTCTGGGCATAAATTACAATAAAAAAACCACGGCCAATGTCTTTCTAATCAGAATATTGTTGATTTCAAATTTCAAATAAACAATTAAATCTTAACAATGAGCCATGCTTTTTTGTGATTTTGAAAGTGAATGAAGCGGGTGAAGGTTAAAGCTAATAAAAAAACTAGGTGGAAATTTCGGACCTTGCTTTCGTCGGCATCATTTTTTATTTTTTCTGTTTTTTTCTTTTTTTTTTTTTTTGAGTGATGTGACCGGGTTTTCCCAGATTAAAACTTTATTATAAAACGTCAAAATAGTCGATCTTGGCAACAGTAGATTTTCTTATTATTTCTTGTAGTCCGATTCGCGATGACGTGGAACGATTTATTTGTTTGGGTGTTGATAGATAAATGCGTGTAGGGTTTATTCTACGGCTGGCGGTTTTTCTAATAACAACGATAAAGAAGAAAAAGAGCCGAATGAAATTCTGAAAAATAATAATTTTTCCTTTTTTTTTTTTTTAATTTGCTAATTTTTTTTTATAGGAATTACAAAGACCCTGTTTGGCAATTTCTTTTAGGGAGTGGGACAAACTCTGCACATAGAAATTCCAAATCTGGGAACTCAACTAGGCAAAGCCTGATTACATCAGCAGTTCCCTCTTGCATAAGATATGATTACCTTCCCCACAAAACTTGAGAAGTTTCGACAAAAAATAAAAACACGACTGTTATAGAGTTTCTTTTCAATGCATATCAACAATTCACTTTTCTGGGGCATTGTTCCCCTATGAGTAATCCAGTATCATTTAGGCACTCGATTAGATTTATCTCTGAGGCCATCGATCTCCTGACTGGAGAAGTCTAGTCCTTATTTTTTGTTGGCAGGGGATATTTTTTAAGAACGGAGATATTATTTTCCGAGTTTCGGGGTTCGAACAACTGCGTACAAGATACCCAATAGTGAAAGTCTACTTAGTATCCACGAAAAAAAAATACAAAGAATTAAATGGATAATGATCTGAGAATGATTATAATGCAAGGCCGTTGTTGGTCTTCATCGGTAATGATTATCCCGTCCAATTGATATTCAGACGATTCACCATTCTAAAGTTTTGACTAGATTATATTTAAACAAAGAAACAATAGATTGGATAGATCTCCCCATAAATCGCGCAAAAATAATGACTTGAATTTTACGTCTAACATACGAAATGTGGAGGGGGCATATTTCTGTACTCTCTGTAGTCTCTTATCATTATTTTTCAGCCTGGTGTGTACCAACCCCCGCAGTAATCCAAGAAATCAGCCCATACGTTTCTATTATAAAATATTTAGCTAACTTGATGACTAAGCATTTATATTATTTGATAAGCACAACAGCATAAGGAAATCAAAATTCGCCTTGTCTTTTGATAGTAGGGCTTAGCTCTATAAATTTTTAGAATCTCCTTATAGCTTATTCTGGTACTTGGAACAAATCCTGCATCCGAGAAGATGGTAGATAGAATTATTGTTTGGGATATGTGGAAAGATCATTCTTCAATTTCTCGATATTGAATGTTCTCTAACAGGCTATTTTGAGAAAGATGTCATATTAGGATATTATGTAAGTTAAGTAAGTTATTATTGTTCAGTTTTTTGCGTAAATATACAAAAAAACAATCAAAAGTGGAAAAACTTGATATCTCAACGCAAACTTAAATTCCAAGTCAACAATAAGGATTTACAACTTTAGAACGAGTCCTACAATCGTTTCATACTAGTCATCAAACAGGAACATACTTGATTCCAAATATTACCACGAAATACTTTACCACAGAATATGTCAATATCACGTGAGATATATTTCCGGGGGTTATACCGGACAATCCGACTATGTGAAAAACGTGATCAAAAATAACAGATTTGCTTGAACTAACAAAAAAATTGGTCAACGGAAACCGGTTGCGTGGTCTAGTTGGTTATGGCATCTGCTTAACACGCAGAACGTCCCCAGTTCGATCCTGGGCGGAATCAATTTCTGTTATTTTCGCGTTGGTTTCGTGGTCTAGTTGGTTATGGCATCTGCTTAACACGCAGAACGTCCCCAGTTCGATCCTGGGCGAAATCAATCTTTTTTTTGCATATATTCTAATCATCTCCTGCAATAATACTGAAGTAATTTGTTTATGGACACAATTCACGAATATAAGTAAAAGAAAAAATCAATTTGACAGACACAGATTATATGCAGGTACCTGTTAGATATCATGCGCTTTTTTTTAGGTCCATAAGTTACGATGACTAGATCTGATTCTGTTCGAATAACCAACTCACATCCAACCACAATCAAAATAACACTACAACTGGGACCGGTGATTAAATTCCAATTTCAAGTGTAGATTGAAGAAAAGTCAATTCTTGTTCCTTGACTTTCTTCTACTGTAGTTGATTGAAATGATTTCTTTACCCACCATATATTAATTCCAAAACTTGAATAATTAACAAGAGTTATAATTATTCAAGTTTTGGAATTAATATATGGTGGGTAAAGAAATCATTTTAACATTATCATTGATGAAACCATTCTATTTTTCTGCATCTTAAACATTCATTGTACATTTCCACGATCAAACAACTTCTTGAAATATTCAAATTGTGTACTTAACAAACTTGAATTAATTCTTATACCATGGTAGTATTCAGTTATTAAATATATTAATTCAGATGGGTAGTTATGCAGTGCCAGCTGCACTTAGATCTCAATCAACCATCTTTAGATTGATTTTGAAGATATTAAAATTTGTGTTGGGAGGACAGTGATTGTATATGATTGAGACTTGGGATTTCATACTGACCATTTT
>JAKTZF010000807.1:0-11007 GCA_030705235.1 Spathaspora jeffriesii
TATCTCAATTAAAACAACAGAAGTTGAATGATCCTAGTAAATCCATCATTGAAGATTTAGATAAGGATGAAGAAGAAATGACAAGTTTATTAGAACGAGAAATTCAAAGAGCAAAGAATATCAGAAGAAAGGAGAAGTTACAAGAACGTGCAAAATTAGCATTGATTGGTAAAGCACTTGGTGTAGCAGATGATGAAGATCAAGCTCCTGAGGAAGAATTGGAAGAAAGCGACGTCCCTGATTCAGACTATGGTGAAGAAGAAGAGGAGGCAGAAGAAGAAGATGAAGATGAGGAAGAAGGTGACGACGTAGAACCAGATAAACCAACCGCAACCCGTAGTGATGATAGTTATATGTTTGGTGGTGAAGAACCTGATAAACAATCAGATATCGAAGACAATATAACCACAACTGAAACAAATCATGATGATTTCAATTTTAACGATAGTATTCTTTTCCAAGATGTGAAGCCTAAACCAGGACATGTTTCTAGTGATGAAGAAGATTATGCTGTTGTTACAAGACAAGTGCCAAATTTCAATGATTTACCTACTCAGGGTTCTGTCCAAGATACTCAGAAAGACACGCAAACTTTCACGCAAGCAACTCAGAGAGACCCAACTCAAGTGTCTACTCAAATAGATATAACTCAGCAAGATCCTACACAAGCAATCACCCAACCAATTGAACAAACAAGCATTTCAACACAGAAGATTTCAGAAAGTCTTACACCCACTCAAGTCATAAAGCCAAAAGTCGATGATATGTTCACTGATGATGAAGATGATATAACTCCCGGGAATGTTAATAAGGGAAGGAGGGCGATTCGGAATAACATAATTGATAATGTTGAAGAACAAGAAGAAGCAGAAGAAGATATTCAACAACAAATTAAAATATTCCAAGAGAAAATCCGGAGACAAGAACTTAAACAACGTAAACGTAGAAAAGAATATGAACGTAAGGGATTGAATAAAATGGTTGAGGGAGAAGCCGTGGAATCTGAAGATGAATGGCAGGGACTCGGTGGTGCTGATGGAGAAGGTTCTGATCAAGCTAATTCTGAAGATGAACGGATGATTGATAATAATTTCAATATTGATTTGAATGATGAAGAAATTAGAAAGAAATTCATGGAAGAGTATCATATTAAAGATCAGCAAGAATTAGAGAAATTATTAGATGATGTCAAGAATCATCGATTGAGTAAGAGAGTAAATGGGAATGGGTTTGATATTGATTTAAGTGATGAAGAAGATCAATTGTTGGCAGCTTATAGAAGACAGAAATTACAAGAACAACAACAAAGATTGTCACTGAATAAGAAATTAGTTGAATTGGAAAAGAATGAACGATCAAGAGCATTCTTTGAATCTATTCAAGATAGTGAATCGGTTATTAAAATTGACGACGATGACGAAGAAGAAAACCAAGGTGTTGATGGGAAGAAAATCGATGAATCATTTGTTCAACGTCAATTATCATTTCTTAACAAGAGTCATAATCAAGATGATGATTATGTTGAATTACAAAGAATATCAAATATTCAATATGGATATGATGATGAAGATATTGAAGATATTCAAGCGTTAAAGACTAAAAGTATGAATAATTTAACTGTGTCATCTACCAGCACCAACAAGCGAGAAATTGAGCAATTAACTGATGCCGATACTGACAATGATGATGATGAATTTATGCCTGCGTTTAAAAAACCATCGATTATAAAATCATTCAAATCATTTCAACAAGCAAATGAAACTACATCATTTGGTAAATCAAGTTTCTCGGGTGTTACTATAAGTAAGCAATATAAAACGGTTTCTGGTTTAAAGGCTTCAATTACATATATGCGAAAACATAAAGTTAAGAAGCAAACTAAAAGTTTAAAGGAGAAGGAAATTGAAAAGAATCTTGATAATTCAAGAAATAGTAATTTATTTAAAAGTTCTGGGTTTGATTAGAATGTCTATATATTTATCGTTCTATGAACATACAAGCTGATGTGAGTATCAGGGTAAGTACATGTTGTTTTACTAATGAATGTTTGAACCTTGGAGTAATCGCCATGGTCAGCGATATATGCTATTTTGTAACTTGTTAATCTAATAAACTAACAGCTAATGCTTCTTTTAAAGCCTTTTCATTATATGATCGAACGATAACAGGTTGTTTGAAAATATCACCACCACCATTGGATGTTTTAGACCCTATTGTCAAGGTACTTCTCTGTTTATTATCCGATTCAATTGTAAATACTGGAGCTTCAGTTCTTAATGGCAATCTCTTTAATTGAGAGTCGGTTATACCTCTAATGGGACTTGTTCTATGTAATTTAGCTTTGTTTTGTAAATCTCGTAACGTACACATTTGTTTAATCGTAGCACGAGGTTGTGTTGTCTTGGTTCGGGACTTTGATGGTAATGTTATTAGCGGTAATGACGTTTTTGATTGTAATAATTGTAACAAGCTTGTTGCTATTGATTTATCATCAAGTAAGGAAGAGCTAGGTGTTGATTTGTTTGGTGAATGCAAGGGATATCTTGTGGGTGATGAATAATTTTGAGATCTGGATTTGTTATGTCGTGAATACAGTTTAGGAGGTAATCGAGTTGGCGATGAATAACTGTAAAGTTTCCTTGAATGCTTCGGGAATCTGGTAGGTGATGGTAGTGAATGTCGACGGTTGTATTTTGGAGAAGTGGGAGGTGTCACTGATGATGAGGATATTACTCGATTTAATAATTCCTTGGGATCTTGCTTATGAAGATATTTTGTTTTAACTACGTCTTTGGATATTGTTGTGCTTAAAGTTGGTGTACCTCGATGAATATTTTCACTTGGATTATGAAACTTTGTATGTGGGTCTGGAACTAAATGAGGAAATGCAGTTCGTATATCTTTATTCAATTCGACTCGAGAACTTCGTAAGAATTTACTAAAATCATCAACCAGAAGTATGTCTCTATGTTCTTGATTCTCGGGTGAGTAATTGGACATGTCGGAACATACAGAAACAACATCATAATTATCATAATCTATACTAGTGTTGCTATCGTCATGTGGAGGTGGTGCCAGTGGTATATGATTTAGGCTTATGAAATGTTTTAAACGATTAAATCTTAATACATCTTGATCACAATCAAATTCTTTAAAGATATTGTCTGAATCAATTTCATCCATTGACTTCACTTTTCTTAGTTTAGTAATTGGAGATGATGTCAGAGATATTGAAGAGGTGGTTGCGTCGTGGGCATCACCTTCGTCGTTTTGCATCACGTTTGAAGATTGGTAAGATTCTCCACCACTACTTATTATTCTTGAAGGGGGTGTACTAGGTTCTGGAGGAAATGAAGGTGGTGGTGTTGAAGGTATGCAAAAGGATATATCTGTTGTTGAAGATTCACTTGTTGATTCTTCATATGCTATAGGATTAATGTTATAGATTGCTGATAATCTATATCGGGACTTCTTTTTCTGAACAGAAGGAGTATTTGATAAACAATGTATAGGTTTTAATTTCAAGTTGGATATTGAGATCATCTTCTTAACATTAGGAGGGGATTGAAGATGTGATTGTTCAAATTCTTCTTCTTCTTCTTCCTCTTCGTCTTCTTCTTCAATATCGTCTATACTTGACCAGGAAACATCGGCTGGAGTTTCTTCTTGAGCATAAGTATATGAATCATTTACTTTCAATTGATCAACCACGGTCATATACTCTTCAGTCAACCCTTCAAATAAATTCTTGTTAACCAAAAGATCATTATGATTCAAGCTTTGTTCTAAATAAAACAATCTTTCATTTAAACTTTGGAAATGTTGTTGATATTTTGAATTGTAATGAAGCAACTTGTCAATTTCATCTTGTTCCTCGTCGATATTCCCAATCTCTTGGTTGATTAGATTAGCATGATTTAGTAGATTTAACGAATCTTGAGATTTGTATATTAAGTTGGTTGCTTTAGATTCAATATTATTCACTAAGGAAATAATATGATCAAGTTTTGACATTATGTACTCTATGTCACGACAACCACACTCCTCTCTCTCGCCCGTCTAAAAGTTGGGTTTAGATAATTGGAGTATATAAGAAAGTTTGGACTATGTCTAAATTTGTTTAGGCTTAACAAATGCGCTTAGTATTGTTTGTAATTGCAATACAATTGAAATCTTTTTCTACGTTGTTTGTTTTGCACTTTCCTAATTTGGACCATCGCCGATATTTTTTTTTCTTCTTGTTGCACTAATTGACAACAAAGACTCGACAAAAACACGAATTTAGCCGCCCGTTTTAAATACCGTTGTATTGAATAACAGAGAAAGAACATGGTTGACTAAGGTATCACTTGGAAATAACATCCTAGCTGAGAATTGAGGAAATAGAAAAATGTGCTGGTCAAACTTGAATACCAACTTTGGTAATCACTCACACGATATTTAATAATTGAATCAGTTTGTGCTAATAACAACGCCAGGAAAACATATAATGTCGCGTAAATTTACACAATCGCGCAGAGGTTTCCAACAATAGGAGGAGTAAAAAGAATCTGTAATTTCGATCTATATAATAAATTGAACCATTGTAGTTCTTGTAATGTGTACAAAGTTACCAAAAGGAAACCAACACATGTAAACATTGATACGCTATTAAACTTACCCCAGCACGTATTAAGAACAAAATTGTTTGAGTAACTACTATAGGAGAGCAAATTTTCTATAAAAATAATGCGAGTGTCGCGACACAAATAGAAGGACAACAAACTAAAAGTCAACATGAACTTTGTATTGAAAATTATATACGTACTTACTACATCTTTAATGTTTTGATTTCTTATGCTTACTAGAACCTTCTTCATCATCTGCATGTCTTTTCTTTTCCTTCTTTTCTTTCTTTTCTTTCTTTTCCTTTTTATCCTTTTTATGTTTCTTTTCAACCAATTTATTTTCATGTTTTTCTTCCTTTGGTGCTTCAAAATCTTTCATTCTTTCTTGTTTTCTAGTTTCACTGACTTCTTCTTGTTTATCTCTCTTTTCTTGTAATTTCTTCAATTCTCGTTCCTTTTTACCCAAGAAATATTCCCCACTTTCAATTTGTAAATCAATCTTTCTAGGTTGTTGAGCTGGTGGGAATGGAGTATAAATCTTCTTTTCTCTATGACTTGTCTTTTTCTTTCTAACAACATTACGTTTCTTAAAACTTGGTAAAAACCTTGACCAATCTTCATTGGCTAATTCTGGTTTCTTACTTAATTCTTGTTTAATCATAAGTTCTTTAATATAATAAATTGGATGAACATTCTTCATACAATCTTCAACAACTCTTCTAACTTCTTTTAACCCTCGGAATGGACCCATGGCACTAACTGTATTACCTTGAACTAAAATATAACATTTAGTTAATAATTCCAATGCCTTTAAAGTATTCCCATTTGGACCAACTAATCTTTGTCTTCTTTTAATAAACCTATCTTTATTATTAACGAAATTTCCAATTTTAATAACATCACAAGCAATATCATCTTGTAAAATCTTAATTGCTTGACCAAATGGAACTGATCTAGCTAATAATTTAATTAAATCACGAGCTTTTAAAATCATAGCAGGATCAAATGTTTTAGCAGTAGTTTTAACCGTCATTGAACCTTCGATTAAATTTAATTCACATTTAATAAAATGTTTATCAAGTGCTTGAGTTATTTGACTCCATATATTGCGTAAATATTCTTCTCTATATTTAGGAAATAATGTCATAAATGAAGATTCTTCAGCGAAATGAAGACCCAGGGCATTATCTTCAGGTTTGAATTCTTCCAAGGCCCATTTATCTATATCGGGAGTATCCCATGGTTTATCACGATTATGAGTTGAAGGCATGTTAGTACAGTATAGTTATATCGAAGTTAAAATCCGATGAGGTTAATTTTTTTTTTTGCGTCTGCAATATTATTTGAGAAAATTTTGTTAGATTAAGTGATGGTCGATATCAAAGACTTTAAACAAGATGGTTAAGCTGAATACCAAGACAAAGAATAAACATAGTAATAACAAAGTATCTAAATCTAATGATAAACTGAAGAAGAAACATAAATCATTATCAAAATCAACAAAAATTCAAATTGAAAAATTGAATTCAAATATATCTTCAATAACAGAGATAACAAATTTATTAACAACAACACCAGAAGAGTCAAAGAAATCAAAGTCAGCTTTAGATGTGAAACAATTAAAACAAGATATTGAAAATGATGAAAATTTAAAGAAACTGAGAAAGGCAACTGAGAATGATTTGAATAAACAATTGGAGTTGTTAACTGAAATGGGATTATAAACAGGTATTACATTTTCAAAACAGTCTATACAAGCTATTTAAAGTAGTTGCATTCTAGGGGTTATACTAAGGCAAGGTTTGGGATAATGTTTTGATAGTCGACACTCATAAATATGGCGAGAACCCTCTACGTCAGACATAGTACAAAGACAAAGTTGAACTGTCTTCCAAAGCAAATGGGCTTGTAATAGCAAGATCTTTGTAAAGATTGTGATAACTGGGCTTATATTTTAGTTCTATAATTAATGTATATATATTACTATAACCTGAGTTGTGTTCTATAGCACAAAAGAAGAGACTCGAATAGATACACTTTAAAAATAACAAATACTACATGTAAAATACTCTTATGTCAGCAAATCATAGAATAATCGTATCTACACGTGCAAGAAACAGATCGAAACAAGAATTAAGATAGCTTAAAAATATTCAAAGTCAAGTAATTTCCTGCGTGTTAAAAATTGTTTCTATTAACTGCAGGTTCAGCCAAGCCTTACCCTGTAATACTCCGAAATCATAAATACTACAAGTAAAGAAAAAACATAAGAAAGAATTAGTCAACCCCAGTAGATTATGTTTAACTCTATTAGGTTAGCAGTTTGTAGTTAAAAGTAAGCACCAGGGTAAAATTCAGAAATGTAATCTAAACTAGCCTCCGTTACAACCTAAAGTTTATTGACATATTCTACACAATTTTAAAGGTTTGTACTCATTCTATATTCCGAACTTTCGCCATCATTTAAGAACTTCTATTTGTAAGATCCATACAGATTTGTCGGGACACCGAGATCCAATAAAATGAGAAATAGTTCTTCCATGTGATACATAATACACAGGGTATTACCTTATCCTACCTACCCCTCCTCATCGAGATAAGATTAACTTTACCGAATATTAGATATTGTTTGAATCTAATCATTATTCCTAATTAAGGTATATAATTGATTTCGCAATCACGTGGCGGGCGAAAGGGGGATCAAATTGTACGCGTTTGTTTACGCGTTTCATCGTCAAGAATTTAACCTCAAAACAGAATTAACTAAAAAGGAAAAAAAAATTTTAACATTAACAAACAAACATTGACAAGTAATATACTGTTGAAGTTTTTCTAAATTTATATTTGTTTTATTCCCAATTTTGCCATTGACAACTTAGTTCTAAAGGGTAACATTCATAACGTTGCTATTAATCTGGTTAATCTTAATTCTGTCGCTAACAACCAGTAAACAATACTAATATATATACTTAATTGAACAGCAACGCAATCAACACACACACATCCACAATATATCACACAATGCCACATTCAAGACAACCCTCAATTGGTTCCTCTATAGAACCAGGCCATTCACATCCTCAAAAGATTGGTCCTTGGAAACTTGGCAAGACTCTTGGAAGAGGGGCCACTGGTAGAGTATTATTAGCCACACATCAAACAACAGGTCAAAAGGCTGCAGTTAAAGTTGTTTCAAAATCAGAATTACACGATATCGAAGAAAACGATACCCATGAACAATCAGGACAGAAACCTGGATTACCTTATGGTATAGAACGAGAAATAATTATTATGAAATTATTAAATCATCCCAATGTTCTTCGATTATATGACGTTTGGGAAACTTCAAAGGCTTTATACTTAGTTATGGAATATGTTGAAGGTGGGGAATTGTTTGATTTATTAGTTGAACGAGGCCCCTTACAAGAACGAGAAGCTATAAAATATTTCCGACAAATCATATTAGGTACTGCTTATTGTCATGCTCTTGGAATTTGTCATCGAGATTTAAAACCGGAAAATTTATTATTAGATGATCAATTAAATGTTAAATTGGCGGATTTTGGTATGGCGGCTTTAGAAAGTAATGGGAAATTATTAGAAACTTCATGTGGGTCTCCTCATTATGCTGCTCCGGAAATTGTAAGTGGGTTAAAATATCATGGTGCTGCCTCTGATATTTGGTCATGTGGAGTGATTTTATTTGCCTTGCTAACTGGTAGATTACCATTTGATGATGAAAATATTAGAAATTTATTATTAAAAGTTCAAGCTGGTAGTTTTGAAATGCCTGATGATTTAAGTTTCCAAGCTCAAGATTTAATTTCTAAAATGTTAATTGCTGAACCAAATAAAAGAATTAAAATTGATTTAATTCTAAAACATCCACTTTTATTAAAATATCCAATCCCAAATGAAGATTTAATTAGTGAAAAATCCTTACCTCATCCTCAAACGGCTTATAAATCTTTAGGTTCGGCTAAAAATATCGATAAACAAATCTTATCTAATTTATCAATATTATGGCAAAATAGATCTCAACGTGAAATTATTGAATGTTTATTAAAAAATGGTCCAAATCCTGAAAAGACATTTTATGCATTATTAATGAGATATAAACATAGTTCAAATCAAGAACAAGAGTCAACATCTTCTTCCCCAGCCAAGAAATCAACCAGTTATAATAAATTACCAACAACAACAGCAGTCACACCTAAGAAGAATAAAAGATCAAGTAAAATCAGTGTTTCCCGTCCAACTTCATTTCAATATAATAGAAATTCATATATTAACAAGAATTCAAATTCAAATCAAATTTCTTCACCACATCATGGAACTTCCCCAGCTAAAAGATATCATCATTCACCTTTAAAATCTCCCAGTCGTAATTCACCAAGAAAATATGATAAACGATCAAGTATGTTGAATTCAATTCCAAGAAATCTTTATCATGAAATAGTAGCGGCTCAAAGTGATCAATCAATCCCACCAACATTACCTTCTAAAGAATCATATTATCAAAAACATGAAACTAATGTTCCTGTACAAACTCTTGAAGATTCAGCCAAGATATCTCCAAATAAACGAATGTCAATAATTACCAGTAAAAGTAATAAACGATTATCTAAAAGAAAATCTATTCGTGCTTCAATGACTTTGAAACGAAATTCAATTACTATGAAATTATTATCTACATATACGAAAATCTCCAGTGATAATGAATGGGAATATATGGATAAACAAACAAAACGTACTTCAGCCACATTTGCCACCTTGTGTGATAAAATCTTCAATCATGAAACTTATGATGAAGATGATGAGAAATTAGTTGATCCTGAAGAGAAACAAGCTATGGAATATGAAAGATTAATGGAAATTGAACGAAGAAAACATGAATCCGAAATTAAAGCTCGAAAGGAATTAGACAAGAGAAAGAAACGACAGAATAGAAAATCTTTATTAACTGGTAATCAAAAATTAACAATTTCAATTAAAGATGATACTACAACAGATGCCAATAATAGTGAACAAGATGTTGCATATACTGGAGAAATAATCAATCAACCCAAAAGACAATCAAAAATTAGATCCCTGTCTACCGGTATAGTTGATTCTGATGAATTAACCCATGAAGAACTTGAACATTTAAAGAAAAGAAGTGTGACTCAACCAAACCCAACAAGAAGAGGCACTCCACTTTTAACAAGAAGACCAGTGTCTAGATTAGATCCATTATGGCAAGCTTATGAAAATGAACAATTGGATGATGCTAAAGACGCATTAGAACAAGAATGGAGAGAAGGACATTTGAAAGATCACCCAAAGAGAGATTCGACAACTGTTAAACGAGAATCAGCAGTTAGTAAACGAGTATCTATTGCTTCTAAAAAGAAAGTCAATCGAGAATCTATGGTTTCTATGAATGACGATGATGATGATGATGGGTTTGATTTTACTATTAATAAACCATCTCAAAACATAGCCGTTCCAGCAATTGAAGGTAAAAGATTATCTAAGGATATAGGGACAAAGAAAACTTTAATTGGTGATGTTAAAATTCCAAATGTTACTAGAAAATCAAGAAATTTTACAAATTCCAATAAAAGATTATCAGTTTTATCTTTATATTCCACGAAAGGATCTTATCGTGATTTGAATTCTTTTATTAACGAAGATGATGAAGATCATGTGAAACAACTTCCTAAATTGAGAACAAGTTTAGCTGATAGGTTAAACCAAGCAGGACTTGTCGAAGAAGAAGAGGAGGAGGAGGAACAACAATATGATGATGATGGTTCAGTATTGGATTTTGATGATCATTTAGCTAATAAGAGATATTCTTATCATGATGGAAAGAGATTATCAACTACAAGAAGATATAATGTACCTAGTGGTACAAGACCAACTTCTAAAATTCCTGAATTACCTAAACCTGATTTTGATGATACTTTTGCAACACAAAGGGATGATTATAAAAAGCGTAAATCTATGGTTTCGGTTGAATCAGAAGAAGAAGTAAGTGATGATGTATTCGATAAGATTAAATTACCTGATAATAAATCTACAAGATCATCAATTGATGCATTAGCTAATGAAATTTCTTCTGGTACTGGTGCAAAGAAAAACACTACTAAATCTATGTTATCTCCTGAATTAAATGAGGAAAATCAACCACAGACATATCCTAAAGTACGTGCCAACAAAGTAAATACATCTGCTCCACTTGCACCACCTGTTAACAATCGTGTGCCTCCTAAGAAACCATTAGAAGACAAGACAAATAATTATGAAAAGAGGAAACCATCATTTTTCAGAAAATTATCATGGGGAACTAAAAAGACATTGGATGAAGAACAACCAAAGAGTTCATTCTTGAGTTGGTTTTCTTCAAGTTCACCAT
>JAKTZF010000808.1:0-10931 GCA_030705235.1 Spathaspora jeffriesii
CTTTACAAATCTGATAACAATCTTCTCCATTGGCATCAGTAGTGATGTCATCTCCATGTACGACATATTTACATCCATACTCATCCATAACATCAAGTGAAGTGACATAGGGGGCCAGGGCTATAACTTGAGTGCTCCATTTACATGCAGACACAGCTGTAATTCTTTCATCTAAATGCATTACTGGAGGTCCCTTATTATGAAGGATTTCTTCATCGGAGTGAACTCCTACGTAAAGTTCTCGACCAAGTTGGCGAGCTTGAAGAATAGCACCGGCATGGCCTAAATTGTTAGTATAAAAGTTTTTGAAAAGTTAGACTTGGTAACTAACATACCATGATGGGCAAAATCAAAACAGCCATCAATCCAAATTCGACAGTTTTCAATGCCTTCAGGACGTTCGTACATGTTTGGTTGTTCTATGTTATCAATGTGTGAAGTGGGTTGATAAAAAAAATAAAAACGTTGCAATTTCGAGCGCGCATGTGGTGGGGCGGGGCTTTAGCACATAGCAAGGGAAGTTATATGAATTGAGATACCATCATTATGCAACAACTATACAAATAGTAAATATACTCGATCAATTTTGTAATATTGTTCAGCTAAAGGGGTGTGTTGCATATCCCTATATCCCTGTTCTCCCTCACTTGCTAAATTTAGATTAAACGATGCAGACACCCGCACATTTGTCACCCGAGCACAACCTAATAATACCTGATTTATTATAGCAAAATTTAAAATTAGAGATAATATCAATTACCCCGAGTAGAGGAAACCTGCTTATTTGCTATATTTCCCCTCAATCTTGGTGGTGCAAGTTTCTATCGCCATCACTACTGTTGTTTACTAATAGTTTATTAGAGTTTCGCTACAGTTGTTTGTTAAAAGTTTATTAGATTCTATTTCTACATGGTCTCTCTAATAGATTGCCTGTTTTAATCTACACAAGGGGGTGTTTATGTACTTTCACAAATACGAGCGATGGGGTAAATTGGTTGCTTTTTATCAACTGGTAGCACGGGTATTTATAGCCGAGCAACAATGGAACATCGCGGTATTAAATATGTCCCAGTATTCAAGTTTTTCCGGATCCTACAAATAACAACTATTATACATCCCATGTCCCAGATTCAACAACAACTAGAGAGTGTGCCTGGCTATGATATAGTCATGGACTATTACAACCTGTATGCTGAGGAACATTTCAATTCTCGAGATCCATACCAGGACAAAGACGGTAATAAATTAAGACTTGATACCGATATCACCACCAAGCGAGAACAAAAAGCGTGGAAAAAGATCCAAAGTCAAGCATGGACTCATGATAAATGTTTCCTCGGTCTGTGTGGTGTAGGTATGGATTGTGGATTGGGATTGGCTCCTCTTGTAGTGTTAATATTCCCCGTGTTAGGTCCAATTATGATGTATCTTGTTCATGCTCGATTAATTAGATTGGCCCAAGAGAATTTCAATTTACCAAATAAATTGGTGGCGAGATTACAAAGTAATATTGTTATTGATCTTATGATTACATTCCCTCCTGTCATTGGAAGTTTTTTTGGTTGGTTACATGGATGTAGTACTCGGAATGCTGGGTTGATTTTCGGATACGTTGAAAAGATGGCTGAGCTTAGAGCGTCGGCTCAAGGTTCGCAATATATAGGTACACAAGCAGCCAATCCTCAGCAACCACATTTTGGAGAAATAACACGAGAAATGAATTATCTGAGACAAGATACAAATGAGAGACGGGGAAAGTCCACGCGGAACAATCCGAATTCGATTGTCGTGGGGCAACAACAACAATCTGGTTTCATATAGATGTAAAATTGTAGATGAGTATTATATACATAACCTTTTTATATACTAGATCAAGATATGCCTAACTGGAAAGGTAGATGCTCAATTAATGAGTTTTAAACATGTTTCAGTTTAAAGTTTAACATGTCATTAGTATTCAATAGCCTTTTGTAGGAAATTTGCTCTAATCTTAAGTTCAAATGCACTCGCTAAACTTCGCTATCACTTACTTCAGTTCCCTCAGTCAAGAGTTCCAATTAGATTTTCCAATTCCAGTTTCAGAACAGGTACCATAACACCATTTGTTTCTTGTTTACAAATAAAACATTTAGTTTTCTTCAGCTTATATTCTTGCAAGAAACATGATTTACAAAATAAATGTCCACATTGAGTCTTTATTGGGGACTTATAATCATTCTTACAAAGAACACATTTGAAAGGAATATCCTCCTTCTCCTTGGTTTCCTTCTTTATATTTTCCCATTCCTTTTCAATCGGTTTCTTTTGTCGTGATTCATCTCGAATATGAAGGAATTTACAAGTATCTCCATACCCACAATATCCCGTTTGGAAAAAATCCTTACATACATCCGGTTGGAAATCGGTTATTGTAGTTATGTTGATGTTCTTTGGTGGGAGTTTAAGAATCCCCTGAGGTTTTGAGATCTGCTCATTGGCTGTCTCATTTTTAGATTGTAAATTGGAGGCAAGAACTTCAGCAATGTTACTAACTACTGGTTTGTATTTCGGTACAGATTTAGATTTCTTAACTATTTTCTGTCGTATTGGTGTTGTTATTGAATCATCTGTATCGTGTTCTACTTTTCTTTTCTTAGACGATTCATCCTTATTCTTGACTACTCTTTTCTTGAACATGATGAGTAATAACAGGTAGAAAAAAATCCGATCCCGCAAATGAAAAGTTTAATTTTATATACACAAGGAAAAGTGGAGGGGGTCATGTTCAGAATATCTTACATTGCTCGGAAGTACTCCACCAAACCTATAACATCGTACTTTAGGCTTTTCCCACAAAACTTCCCTCATGGTGGACCTCCAGGTGATTCATTTCTTATAAATCCCAAACTATTACGGAGAGAATACAGAAACTTACAGAGTGACCATCATCCAGATGTTATTAATGGGTCGAATTTCCAAACCAATGAGTCTCCAGATACGTCATTTTCCGAGGTTATAAATAAAGCATATACATCTTTGAAAAACCCATATTCTAGAGTGGTTCATTTCATAAGGTTATCTCATCCACTTCATCCTGATTTGTCACAAGATGAAATTTCCAAGGAATTGATTAAGAAATTTCAAACTAAATCAACCCAGAGTAGTTTGGCATATAAGGACATGCTAATGAATGTTCTTGAAGTTCATGAGAGGTTAGAGTTGGCTACACTGGAAGAAGAATTAGAAGAATTAGAGATTGAAAATGAAGAACGCATTCAAGAAACTGAAGTTGAGATTGATGAACTTGTAAAGGGAAATGAGGTGCAAGATTGGGATGAGTTGATGATGACTGCTATTCGATTGAAATATTGGATTAATATCCAGAATGGAATTAGAGAATGGGAACCAGGAAAGCCAATGAATTTGACTCATTAAGATTACATGTATAGGTTTATTTGTAAATATACATAGAGGCCAAGAGGATGTTCTATTATTTACTCGCTAGCCATAGTTTTATCGTCGTCGTCGTTCTCCTCTTCATCTTCTACTTCATCTTCTTCATCATCTTCGTCATCTTCTCCATCTTCAAGTTCTTCATCATTTCCATCTTCCATTTCACTATCTGATACCCATTTGGGTACACTATACGCACATGACTCATATTCTTCCTTTTCTTCATCAGTTCTAGGATGTTTTCGTAACCACTTCATCCGCGGTCCACTAACACTCTCCTCATTCACTTTAAATCCAAATAATTTCAATCCAAAATCATTTACACTGAATTTATTTATTCTAATTCGACATTGATTTTCAATTTCAGGAAACATTTTAACAAGTAATCCTGGGAATGTAGTACCGAAAAATGCCCCGTCAATATTCAAATAACGTGAACTTGAAGGGATATAAATATCATTACAACAGGGACAATATAATCTCACTGTTTCCTGACCAGGGATATCTGTCAGACCTACGGGGATTAAATGCATCCCATCACAGAAATAACGAGGACATGAACCAAAATCATTACGTTCGAATTTAGATGCCATGGCCGTAAGCCCTTGTTTGGATATGATATAACGAGCATGGATTAATCCATAGAGCATTTCTGCAGAATGGGCAAGTAATGCCTTGTTGGGGAGTTCATTTTTAGGATCTTGTTTGGAATTGGTAGGAGTAGTGGTTGTTGTGGTATTATTACTTGCTGCAGTGGCGATGGAAGTGGCAGCTGTTGTTGTGGCAGTATTATCTTGAGGAGAATCTTCAGCAGTCTCAACTTGATAGTCTAGTATTGTGTATAATGCTTCTCTATAATAAGGAACTTGCAGCAGAAGACCAGTAAGGTTGAAATCATCTTCAATAAAGTCTTGTGACACTTGAACAAAGTAATCGTGACCGAAAAGTTCACAGAATTGTTGAATCCAGGGAGTATAATCTTCTTCGTCACTTGGCATCTTAAAATGTGGTGTGGTAAAACTTGTTTCAATCTATGTAGATAAGTTTGATAAATGTGTGTGGAAAGGGGTTGTCTCAATTGATTATCGTCTTGTAGTTTACTGGGTAAAGCTTCGACTTTTGTAATAGTCTTTGCTATGATCTATAGATGTTTGTAATTGTTTTGTTGTCCGATGTTGTCAATATCCTAATTGTTTCTCAAAAAGTTTTTTTTTCTGTTGGTTAAATTGAAATGGTTCAACAGGACAGAGTAATCTATTTCCTTCCCTTAAGTTCCAACAATGCTTACATTAGACATTGACCCTTACACTGTGCTTCTTTCAGTGTTTACTATAGTCTTGGCCCAACAACTTATTAAACTAATTGGCAAGTCAACGATTCAGGAATTTGTATGGTTAAGTTATATTCATTACGGAACTAAACTTAACCTTTCATCTCAATTCGCACAACTTTCTCAAGCCAAGGAACAATTGCATCAACTTAACAAAGAGAAACGAACAATTAGTGCTCAGGATGAATATGCCAAATGGACCAAACTCAATAGAAGATGTGATAAACTCGTAGATGAAATTGCCATTATGACAGATCAAATATCCCAAAGTAAAGCCAGTGTTGATAAATTAACTGGTATGTTGATTACAGTAACAACAACTCTTCCCTTATGGTTCTTTAGAATATTCAGTCGTAAAACTCATTTGTTTTATTTTGGTCCAGGTGTGTTTCCCTGGTATATTGAACGGATATTACTGTTACCATTCCTTCCTACTGGAGCTGTAGGATTAACGGTATGGATGTTTGCTGTTAATCTGGTTGTTGGAAATGTTCTTTTCTTGTTGTCATTTGTATTTGCTGAAACTAAAGTTAAGCCAACCAAACCAGAAAAGAAAATTGTTGAAGAAAAGACATTGTAGATTATATATGTGTATATCTAAACTATATAATTCTAGAATTTAAACAATCGAGCTAGATAATTGTCGCTTCATTGCTTGTAGAAGTTCACTTGAATCATTCAAGTCATACACATATGCTCGCTCCAATTGAACATCATTAGCATAGGCTATTTTACATTTGTTCACCAATCGCAGAAGTACTTGTTGATAGTCGTCTCTACCTTCAACTGCATTGGAATTTTCACCCGCAGCAAAATACCATCCATCAACTACTTTGATCCAACATTTCAAATCCAAATTATATCCAAACACATCCCATCCAAAATCAAGAACAACTAAAGGTGTGCCATCTTTTGGATTCACATCAATACATTTCACACCAGGAAGAACAAAGCTTGCTGGTTTCCTTAAATCACCCGTCTCGGTGATTTCAACCATATTCAATATTGGTGCTATTGAAACTCTAGATAATTGAAATCGCATTAATTCAAGATCCCAAGAATAAAATAATCCCAGACTTGTAAGAATGAGCAAATAGGTATTCCGATGCAACATTGAGATAATCGTCTCGCCAATTTCAAAACTAGGACATATAAACCTACCTGTTGCACTAATAATTTGGATCGTTCCCTGGACAGAAGCAAGAATGAAATATTTCAATTCTTGGGAAATTACAATTGGAAGCACTTGTTGAATTCTATAAGGGAAGAATAAATTCAATTTCCTATTTGTTGGGTCAATATTATCATATACTATAACCCGAGTAGGATCATCGAAATCAACCTTGTCATTATATTCAAACTCATCATCTTCTAATCTCCATGGCTTTCCATTTCTTACTTCAACCGAAGTTCTCACCTCATGTTGTTCTTGTTCAAGCAATTCATTTTCTGGTTGGACATGTACCACATGGGAAAACACCACTGAGAATAATAAATCTTCATCGATTTCCACCGCAGAGCCCAGGGATATATCACTGGTTAAATCTTTAGAATACAGTTTGTAAAGTCGATTAATCTCTCCATTGACCAACGTATGATTATTAAATAAGGATTCAGGAAGGGAAGACACGAATTTAAATGAATGAGGATATCGTTTCTCCATTACTTTCCGTTTATATCTATTCTTTTGTCGTTTTAGAGCAGCATCAGATACACTAGCAGTTCCTCCATTGGTAGGAGCATTATCTCCAATATCATCAATATCATTGTCATTGTCGTCATCTACTTCTGGTTGGACTGTATGAGTGGTGGTGTTTCTTCGGGTTCCATATACTAATGTTTGAAGACCAAGTCGTGGTAATTGATAGTTGGATTGTGAAACTTTGGCATTTGGTGTGAGTTTCTGTTTGGATGTTGGTGGTTGCCATGGTTGTTGAATGTTGGTTGAAGTAGAACTGGCAGAAACAAGTAAAGGTGCAACTCGTTTCTTTCCAGATTTGGTTATTGTTATGGTTTGCTTGCGGAGTTTCAAGTGGTCCTCATTAGGCTTGGGGATGGTTGTTGTTATGGTGGTTGTCGGTACTGGAGCCGAAACAATTGGTGAAGTTGGCTTCACATGTACTTCTTTCCCCTTCCTAGGAATTGACTTTTCTTCTAATACCAATTGTTCAACACTTTCTGGAAATATCATACTCTCTCTATCAGCACCATACCTTGTTAATTGTGCACCAATAACATCATCACTAACAACCTCTCCTAATTCTCCCTTATCAAATTCCACTACAGTAATCAGACCATCAAGACATCCAAAATAAAGTGTTTCACCCAGAGGTGCCCAACATATATCAGTAATACTACTATCGACTATATCCTGGGCCACTACTAAAGGACGTGTATTACATGTACTCCATATTGCTAATGTACTATCTTGTCCTCCTGTAGCTAAAATCGTTTGGAATGAATCTTCCTTCTTATCAATTTGAAATAAACGTGGTGAGAAAGAACATACTTCAACTGGAGCTTCATGACCAATAAGTGAGACATCAGTACCCCAATTACCTCGATTAATAATTGCTATACTGGGGACAGGTCCATTTGTAGCATTAGGTACAGCAATATGTTGTCCATCAGGTGACCAACTCATTCTTCGGAAATATGAAGTCAAGGGAGATTTCCGGAATGGATCAGTTACAATATGTTCCATTTGAAATTCATAATTATTATATTCATTTAATTTCTTATAATATCGGAAAATTCTTACTGTTCTATCATCACTTGCAGTAGCAAAGAATTTATTAGCAGGATCAAATACAATTCCCTTAACCATACTTTGATGTACATCATATCTTTTCACACGTTCAAATGTAATCCCATTCCATATAATAATCAGTCGATCTAACCCCACAGTAACGAGTAATGTTCCATCTGGAGACCAACAAATATCTTGAATATCATTATCATGCGCAACAAGTCTTTTCCTCACGGTCCAATGTTCTAAATCTTGTTCTTCGACACCGAATTGTTTCCTTGGAGTTTCATCTCTTTCCCAAATAAGACAGATTTTATCATCGGATCCCAGAGCTAAATAATGTCCATCAGGCAGAAATTTAACTGATGTGACTACCCCGTTATGTCGCGACATTGAACATAGTGGTCGTCGAAGAGATTTATCAGGAAGTTGTTGTTCTTGTTTCTTGTCCATGCTGGATGCTTTTAGGAACGAATCTATTGTTGAAGTATCCCAAATCTTTATAGTTCCGTCTAATCCACCCAGAGCTAATCTTGTTCCATCTTGGTTGACAGAAACGGCATAACATTCAATGTCTTTGTTTTCAGCTGGGGAATAGTTAGTATGAATCTTATAAGGTAGTTTAATTGTAACTTACTTTTATGGCCTAGCCATGGAAGTTTAAGAATGTGCATGTTACACCTGATTGATGTATTATAGAGTGTACAATTGAATCCAATGTTTTGTCTTTTTCGCGTAGGAATAGATTTTGTCGCGACAGCTTTGGTAGACCTTGAGCACAAAGTTTGTTTGAACAGATCTTACAAATGTATTGACCAGTGATATGCTAGTTACAGGTTAATTTTATTTAAACTATACAATTACTAACTTCATACAAGGGAAAACTATTCAGAAATTTCAAATTGATTCTTAACAGCATTGGAAAATTTCTTCAATCCAATAACCAATTGATCCAATGGAACAGCAGCATAAGTTCCTCTAAAGAAGATATGAGTCTTTCCAGCAGGATTATGAGGCAAGTTCTTTTGAGGAGGAGAACTTTGACCTTCACTTTTAAACCAAGAACCTGGAATCATTAAAGCTCCTAATTTAATACTTTCTTCATAAATTGCAGTTTCAACTTTAATTGGATCTTGATCAAATTCTTCAAATTTAGGATGTTTAGATGCATCAATAGTAATGGTGAAGAACATACCCGCAACAGGAGGATTATATGAACATACATCTTTAGGGAAGAATTCATCAACAGTATCAATAGCAACATCTCTTTTCTTAGTATATTCAGCACGTAATCCAATCAACCAATCTAAATATCCTGATTGACCCCATTTTTGTAATAATCCATTGGCTAAAGATTGGGTGAATCCTGAAGGACATTGAATTGAAACTTCATGTAATCTAACATATCTTTCTAAAAGACGTGCTTGACCAGCAATCCATCCAAAACGTAAACCTGGTGCAAGAACCTTGGAGAAGGAATCTAATCTAATTACTCTTCCCTCGACATCAAGAGAAATGAATGAAGGAACTAACGCATCAATAAATTCTTGATGATCATGTACTTTGTTACTTTCACGAGATGATTTATCACTTGTATAAGTTTCCATTTGTAAGAAATAATAAGGTTCATCTTCAATAATTATGAAATCATATTTACAGGCAATTTCATAAATTTCTTTTCTTCTTTCAAAACTTAATGAAGAACCAGTTGGATTTTGTCCAGTACAAATAGTATATAATAATCTTGGTTTCTTACCTACCCAATTCTTCAATAATTCTTCAAGAGCACTTGGGATTAAACCAAAGTCATCCATAGTCACAGGAATAGTATTAACCCCCAAGGCATGAGCAGTTTCTAAAGCAGAAGAAAATGAATATTCTTCAACCAAGATTGAATCACCTCTAGTACAAAAAGTACGAAGAGTAGAATCCCAAGCTTCAGTATTCCCAACAGAAGCAACCACATCCCAATCAGAATATGGAACTTTATGAATCAAATCAGTATGAGTCTTGATGAAATCAATTAATTCAGGTTGACCTTCAGTATAACCATATTGTAAAGATCTTGCAAGAGGGACATTTTTATCAGCAGGATCATTCAAATCAACTCGTTTGAAAACTTCAACAATAGTTTTTGTCTCATCAGTGACTTGAGCTCCAATCCCTCCTTTGAAACCAGGAGTTGGGATATCAGCTGTGATTTTATCAAAGGGGAAATAATCAGATAATGGTAACCCACCACCAAGAAATGTCATACCTGGTTGGTTGAAATATCTAAATGCTGATTTCAAAGGGGAATTTTGACGCAGTTTAGATTCATCTGACAATAAGTGAGTCAAGTCTTTGGAATGAGTTTCGGACACGGTCATTTTAAATTAATAATTAGAATTTGTTAAGTTTACAAGAAGAAGAAGAAGTATAGAGAAGAATGTATTTTTTTGCAAATGTTGATAGATAACGACGGCTTAGTAAATCTTTTTTTTTCTGCTCAGCTTGGGCGTTCGGCATTTCATTGACTCATTTCCGATCCGCCCAATTAGGCAATATTAGCGACAACTTACCCCGATCTGCTCAATAAAGGTATCAGGAATTAAATTTACAGTAACTCCAAGTGATGCCAAAGGCATGACAGGTTATGGGAATAGTATCTACAATTTTAGTTCCTGAATTTATTAGAATTTGCTTCTGGATTCCAAGATGTAGAAGGGGTTTATTTACGTGTGGAGAAATACCCAGGGCTTTGCGCGGTATTCAAATAATATCAATTAAATATATAGTATAGATTAAATATATAGTATAGATCAAATACATATTTTATCACTAGTTTTTGAGAAAAATAGTGGGAAGTTGGTAAAGGAAAGTTGAAGTATGTATATTAATCTGTTGAATTCATATATATTCTATTTTTTGTAAGATTTTGCAGTAATTCTCAATCATTTATAACACATTGAAGTGAGCCAAAAACAAAAAAAAGTGAGTGGGTATTCTAGATAGTACAATAAGAATTCCAAAATGCTTTAAGATGAGTTGACATATTGTTGAGAGGTACAAGATTCCAAAAGTTGTGGTTGTATTGTACTTGTTATTTTATGATACATTTCATGTTAACTTCTGCAGCACTTTAATAACAATAATTTTTGGAATTTTAATGATAGTATAGTTCTTGGATAAGGATTGGTGTTTTGGGAATTCATCAGATAGTCGCTGCTCTTAGGTAGTAGTCAATGTACAGTTGCAATTGACTCAGAGATAATTAACAGATCTTGGAAATTACCAAAAACAGTAAGTGAGGGGATTCACAAGAAAAGTAGTTCTAGAAACTTTTTCCTTAATACCACAAGTAAAAAATAATGCACATTATGCATACATACCAGAGAGGAATGTTTACAATGGATTACTAATAGATCAGAAAAGAACACG
>JAKTZF010000809.1:0-10925 GCA_030705235.1 Spathaspora jeffriesii
TGATTAATTTTGGTTTATTTATTTTATTTATTTAGGTTTTATATTTGGGTTTAATATTTTTAATAAGAATTGGGAATTTTATTTATTCTACATAATCTGTAAATTTGAATAGATCTACAGGAGATCCAAATGTAAAATTTAGAGTCTTTTTACTGACCTTGCCAGAATTAGGAATAGGTTTGTATGAATTTATGCAAATTTAGCTGAAAAAAGATTTTACAAACAGAGTAACTTATAGAAGCATATCTCTTGGTAGGCGATAAACGAAGTGAAATTGTATACAGCTCACTTGGGTTACAAGCAACAACATTTTAGTTAGACTAAGAAATACTCAGTTCTTTTACGATATTAATTGGATAAATTTAAATCTACTTTCATTATTTGTTTTGTCAAACCTAACATAATAACTCGATACACCTGGGAACTAACATTTTAATTCTAACCTCCCACACAAAATTTGGTTATAAAATAAGTGAAGTACATGCATTATATAACCAATCTATTACTACCAGACCTTCGAGTTTTGGTGCAAGGCATGATGCGACTGTAATTTATGTCAACATATCTTATGAAAATATATCGACTTTTGCGCTTGGGTTTTTCTTGACAATATTATGAGTCTTTCGTTATCAAGCATAGTTTCTCCAAGTAAACACACAAATGCCAAAGACCTAATATGTAGGCAGGGGTGTAGGAGGTAACAAGAGTCTGTTTACATTTATTCGTGGCTTTTTAAATTAGTATGCATTCTGTCATTGTTTAGACCCGCATATTGGTTGCAAAAAAAAGGAGGAGAAAAGAACCAAAGTTTTGTGTTACTACAGGCTTAGATGTCCACACACACGTTTAACAGTATATTTAAAATTATATACGGGGGAAATGGAATAGGGGTTGAATTAAATTTCCCCAAATCCTGTACATGCAAATAAAAGACTTTCAATGTTTCCAATATAATAATCATCTTCATAACACACATAATCAGCATATTATAAAATGCAATCGTTAAAAAAAAATAAAAAGACACACCCATTCTTTGTCAAACGTGGAGGTTGAGACAAGGCAAATAAAACATCATCAACTCAACCAAAATATCTCTATAATTTAAACCACTTCTTCTCTTATCTATTTCAAATTCTATTTTTATGTTGTACCTTGCCCCTCTATTGTAAACCTGTATACACCAGCACATTTATAAAATTTATGTTCCTAAAAATGAAGAAACTGTAAATGAATCCCCGCCAGAAGAAGAAGTTGATGGTTTACCATTGACATTAGTGTTTGCCTGAGGAGGATAAGGAAATTCGGACTCAGGAGAATGGTCAGGGTCAGAAGTAGAAAAGAAACAATAATTATCCAACAATTCTTTATATGATTTTGAATTCATAAATTTTGTTCTTGAAAGTGGACTTGTCTGTTGAGGTTTAATAGTAGTACGTTTCTCATTATTATTATCAAAATTAAATCCCAAGGATTTATTAATCTCTGAATCAATTTGATTTTCCGACAATTGATTTTGAAACTTGGCTCTAAATTTCAGGGATGGAATGTTTGGTTGAGGTGAAGGAGAAATTATTTTGCCATCTTGGGAGTTCTTTAAATATTCTTCATTTTCATTTGGATTTTTATATAATGACGATAATAAGGGGGATGACAAATAATAATTGTTTTTAACAAAGTCATTCAAATCTGAGGAATTATCGTTTATAAACATGTCTTTGGGGACATCTTTTACTTCACCTTCTTCATCTTCTGCTTCATCATCTTCTTCATTATCTTCTTCATCTTCATGCTGCTGTTCTTCACCTTCCTCTTTCCTTCTAGCTTCTTCAGCTTCATCATGTAATCTACTGATAAATTCATCCTTATGTAATTCAATTTGAGAATCAGATGAAACACGTTTAAGATACGAATTTGAATATTTTGGTTTAGTTGCATGTTCTTCAATCTGTCCTGCTCCTGGTGCCACATTAACTTCTCTTATAGTCTTGATTAATTTAATTTCATAATTTTTATGATTATTATTATCCCAAAATTCCGCAGCATTTGCATAATATTTAATGCACATTTCATAAGTTTTCTCTTGAACTGAAGTAGTTGAACGAGTTTGAAAATCTTCATCCGAACTGTCAACATTATCTTTGGTAATTCTAAAACTATTGAATAAACTATTCAAGGGAATTCTAAATTTAAATCGATCATAATCGTTAAGTTGAAGTACTTCGGGTCTATCGGCAATATATTCCGTGGGAATTTCTATAATTGTCAGCCAATGATCTAATGAATATCGCACGGTTAAATACTTCTCAAAGGAAATATTTTTCACGGCAATATGTCCCAATAAATATTTTTTATCATTGGACATAAATAATTTTTCGAGGAAAACTGGAGTGTCGGCTTCAATTTTACGTAAATATGACAAAGGTAAAAAATTCAATAATTTCAATTGCCAATCAACTTGTCGTTCCGGTTTACCACCGGGGTATTTCGTCATACCCTTATCACTTAAACTGAAATTATGATATTCTTCATCATTCTCCATGGCCGATTCTTCAAAATCATCCTCTTCTTCTTCATAACTATTATACTCTTCTGAATCTTCATCGGAATATCTTGGAGGTCGCGTCGACCCATCCAATGTCGGAGAATTATTGGCAGATATATCAGTAGGTTTATCCTTTTTCTTAAAATATCGTACATCGGTTGCCCCACCAAAATGAACTTGTTTATACGTCGGGGTAGCCGGTAATGACAATGACCGTTTTTTATCAAAATAACTGCGTGGACCAATGGGACTCTTTAATGAAGGTTTTAATAATTCCCCTGATTTCTTCCGAACTAATTTATACCCTACATTTGAGTCTTCCAAATCTAGAGGGACACTTTTTGGAGAGCCGGCGTTTGAAGGAGAAGATGAAGAAACTATGGCATCGCTAGATAAGTTCTGAGTGGTACTGGTGTCGATGGAAGCAATTTGGGAATTTAAAATACTATTAGCTTTTGTGGGATCACTGGCTTTTATAAATAATTCTTGTGATCTTGAAGGTTTATGAATAAATCTCATTGATAAGGGTAAATCATTAAAACTTTCTTCAGAATTGCTTTTGTGAATATTAGCATCACCATTCCCATTCTTGAGGTTTAACTCATATGTAAATGATGGACGTCTTTGATGATGGGACTCTGGAACACCTAGACTTGACATTGGGTTATCCTGATGCAAGGAGGGGGAAGATGAGGATCTGGAAGGAAATTCATCTTGTTGCTGTTTGGCCAACAATGATGGATATGAGTTGTCCATATCTCTTGTGTCTGTGTATGTGTATGTGTCTGTGTCCGCTGTGCCTGCTGTGTCTGCGTTTGTGTAAAAAATGTATCAAGTATTAGGCTTATTTAATCAGCCAATTTTATATTGTTTGCACCCGGGGTAATGTAGTAGCAAACCTATTCAACAAGGAATATAAATCAATATAGGGTCCAGGCACTAACTTCTATTGTGTGTGTTTATGTCTTGGACTTGTTTAAAATTGATACCAGAATTAAAAATGGTGTTTAGGAAAATGTGGTAATTTTCTTGGTTAGCGTAATTTTGTAGTAAGGGGGCCGAGTGAGTGACAAGGGAGGAGACAGACTATATTTTTTTTTTTCACTTCTGGAAAACTATACACTTTACAAAATCTATAGAAAACCCAGCTCTAAAATTGGGAATTGTGTGATTTTTGTATTTTAGAATGCATCTAATTCGAAAAAATAAAAAAAAAAAAAGAATTATTTAACCCCAAAATAAAAAAAAAATCATAAAAATAATAGAAATAGGAGCGATAAATAATTTTTCTCTGTCCAAAAGCAAGTTAAAGTGACTAAATTAACCAAAAAAGAAACAACCAAAAAAATAATCACTCCAGCGACTGGAATAGATTGAAGATTATCACTGAGGGAACAAAGTCTTCTTGTGGGGAAAAAATGTAGAACAATTGGAAATTATTCATTAGATGTTAGGGGTAGTACAATAATGAGAAAAGAATTAACATCAGTCTATAATTTCAAACACTATAATTTTATGATGACGTTTTAAATGTAAACTCGTGGTGATGGGCGCTTAATGACATGTTTGTGCATCTGGGGTGATGGGCCAAAAAATATTCAATTCTTATTTTTTTTTCTTATTATGGGGTAGCAATATCCTTTTTGTGTGTGAAGTTCTAAGAATTATTCCGGATGGTCAGGGGGAGTAACAGACTGATTTGTGCTTGATCCAAACGAAGTTCTTGAATTTTCAAAAAATTAATTAAATCATCAAACGTGTTCTATATTTTCTGATGTTCAAGCTCAAAGAGGTGCTGGTGCTGGCGATGGGCATTGGTGATGAACAAAGACTGCGAAAAAAGTTCCATGATAAACAAAAGAAAAAAGGATGATTAAATTATTTTTTAGACCATTAATCCGAGCCAATATTATCTATCGAAGAAAAAAGAGTTGGATAGAAGAAAGAAGGAAAAATGAAACGGAGGGGGGGGAGGGGAATATGTTTGATAATAAAGGAATTAACCGGAACACTTGGATCGCAAGCATTAACATGGCAGTTTGCTGATCCCTTTATAAAATACCCATGGACACAATTAGTTTCCTAATTATCATTAGACGCATTTACCTAGGCGAACTTTACTTTTTCGGGTCGGCTAAGGCTTTTAAGATTTAATCTCGTTATTCATACAATCCTTACTATGATTTACCCAAGATACCCGCAAATATGCCGTGTTGCTTTAACAACATGATTGGAGGGGTGCCATTTGATTCTTTTCGTTTTGTGTTTGATATTTATTTTGTATTTTGCAACCAGTTCTGTTAAGAAAAATCTGTGCTTAGTTTGACTGTATTCTTACACCACAGACACTCGAAACCTAATAATAATCAGGGACCTATCTATTTAATTTTTTTTCATTGAAGGAAGACTTAGATTGTGAGAAGATTTTAGCAACACGACGTTTTATTTGTTGGGTTCATGTCTTGTGGTATCTTCTTTACCCAGTTTAACCGCCATGCATCAGTTGAAAGCGACTCGCAGTTTCATCAGTAAGTGTCACAAGATTTACATGATACACTCTGAAACAATGTCTCGGACCGAACGGGAATTCAATCATAATCAGTTGACTGTTGCGGAACTGCAAATTTGGACCCAACTCTTAAGAAAATAATTTGCTTTATAACGAACGGACGGATAGAATCAAACAAATCCGGGGAACCAAGATTATATGAGAAGAGATTAAATTTAGCAACTACAACGAGAATCTGGCAATGATGTAATACGAAGGATTAGGATTTTTCTCTTATTACCCACTTTACATGAGTAATGTATTTAATATCCCCGCCTCCTCCGAGGTAGAAATATGAAACGACTATGCAGATAGACCCGCCCGTATAGGGTCTCTCCGGATTTACTCTCCTTGACAAATGAATCTATTGCTCTTGAATTTATTATTGTAGTTCTATTCACTGTATACTTAGTCTATAAACTGCATTAAAGCAACTACCGAATGAATAACAAACAGCACCACCTCCCAATATATAATACGACGTTTTCCCATCGTGTGACATTTCAACTAATTCAAATCCTATGAAAATTGGTGGATGTTGTTTCCGGACTAGCTGTGGTATTTCAACCGATTTCCAGTTAAAATCAGACAATTCTAACGTCACGATATTTGTTTTATTAGTCAACATTTTTATAGGAGAAACTCCTCCAACCACAAGTAATGTACTGTTATTGTTGATTAATTTCGATTGACATCCGATTCTAGATAACAAATGATGTTGATATATCACTTCAATCTCAATTGTATCTTGATTTATAGAAAACTTGTATAATTTATCATTGACAACGGGCACATTATGATCACTAACACCACCAAATATATACCCATATTCACCATTATAACTCATTGAGCAACTTAAAAGGTTTCCTGGAGAGTCACCTTCAATTTTAAGCGAGCTGCATGTACCTGAATTTGTATCATATTTCAAGAATAAATTGCCACTACTGATCTCTAATAAACCTCCAAATATTAATACTTGACCTTCATTTAATGCAGCACAAGCGTGCCTTGATCGTTTGTCAGACATATCTGGTAATTTTTCCCAACTTATGTCGGTGTTGGTCTTGGTACACAAATATACATCTTGGAAATATAATCCAGGTCTGGATCTACCCCCAGTTAATAACATTTTATTCTCTCCAATTGCTATTAATGAATGACACATTCTTGCACTAGGTTGTATCAGGGAATTCATTTCTATATTACTTGTTATAGTACCATTTTCTACATCTAATTCGTGCATTTCATTTGTCCGTGTTTGTTTCAATCCTCCATTAATATAAATTTTCGAATCTATCGCAGCAATTGCTGGGAATTTAATTTCTAGTTGTTGTGGATCAAATCTTTTATCTTGAGATATAGTAATGGTGGTATCTAAAGGGTATTCTGTATCCTCAATTTCTCCATTCACAATATCATAAACAAGTTGATTGGTATTGGTACCATGAACAACAACATAATGTTGACAAAATATAATAAATTCTTCCCATTCATCAAATTCTTCAATTTGTGAGATTTTCGACTTTATATCGTCATTAACTAAATATAACCAATTTTCAAACAAGTTTTTGATTTCAACCCAGGGATAATACTGATTAAACCTTTGCATTTGTAACTCTTTACTAGGATAATGTTCCACACATTGAATTGGACTTCTTAAATGGTTGAAATGGTATAACATCTTGGCAGCAAATGAATTATCCAGGGAATCAGGCATGATTTGTTCCAAAATAACAAAATGACTATTGATTACTTTACTTGAAATTTCAATTACTGGGTTGGCAAATTCAGGTTTCATATATGCTAAAGAAACTTCCGCAAGGAAAATATTGACTGAAACATCATCATTGTCAAGAAACAACAGTAATACTTCTTCGTAATGTTTCACATTCTTTAAATCACATCCAACAAGCTTGTAATTTTCAGTTGATATTTTACAATCTTTGCTAGGTATTTGTTGTTGCTCACCTATTAATGCCAATATTTCTTGAGATTTTTGAATCATATCATATTTATTTTGTACCAAATCAGGATAATCTATATCAATAAAACATATATCAAGGGGTTTGTTAGTATATAGGGACAACATTTGAAATGGAAATGGATCAAAACCACAACCTAAATTAACAACATTAACTTTCTTGCCTGGGTTAAGGTCAATTATTCTGACAACCATCTGGTATATTGTTTCCATTCTGATCCAATATCCTCGATTAATAGCCGGAGATCTTCTTTTACCCTTTGGAACAAAATATTTAAACCATTCTCCTAATTCAGGTTGAAGTTGTTTGGTATATAACATTTCTACACTTCGTTTGGAAACAATTGAAGAATTGTTGGTGCCTTGAACTTGTTGATCATCATAGACCTTTTTCCTCTTGTCTTTTTCGATTTTCTTTCTTTGTCTTGCAAGTTGATCAGGAGTTAACTTAGGTTTCTCAGTAGATGTCATTGTTGCATCCAAAATGTCTGTCAGGTTGGTCGGATCTGATGAAATTTTTTAGAGCAATATTTTTTTTCTAGTGCGCGATGGGGTAATATGTCGGATGTCTGAATTGTGTGTTTATTACTCTATGGATTTTTACTATATTCCTTTAAATGCATTATTTAACTCAGACTTAAGTTTATCTTGAGTTATAGATTGACATTTGGTCAAAAAGTTGGCTGCAGCTAGAGTTGCTCGTAAATCTTTTATATTGTTAACCGACACTGTTTCTGCTTCTTGATCATCTGTTTCCATAGAATCTGGAGATTTCTGCACTAAACCTTGACCACATTTAATCCAAATCTTCCCATTAATACCAATTGCAATTTCAAATTGACATTTACTAGCTAATAATTGTAGAAAAATCGTGTTTGCATTAAATAATAGTTCCCTAGCAAAATTTATTTCAACATCAAATATATAACCTGATTCATCCAACACTCCAAACCCACCTTCTTTACCAGTGGTAGGATCGATACATTCTAATTCAGTTTCAATTTCAGGAATATCTTGTAAAACTCGAGCATATACCGCCAGTCCAACTTTTAAATTTGGACGATTCTTCTTGGTGGCATTGGGGAATGCATAAAAACCAAGTAATACTGGAGAAGAGAAATCTTGTAATTGAACCTTGTAAGATTCTCCAATTACACCAGTAACTATCCCAATTACAAAATCGTTAGTATGAGGAATATATCTTTTACTATTAGATTCAGTATATACTAATTGATTGTTGTTTTTCGTTTCAACAGTAATAACTCCGGAGGAACAAGGAATTAAGTTGTGAGTAGTTGGCATCTTATATATCCCTGGACCTATTGTGGTCTTTATTGTTTCAGTATCTTGTATAGGGAGCTTGTCCCCTGGTACTATCAAATCCGACATTTATTGTTTTGTATTTAATAGTCAATGGAAAGTGATTTGTTAAATTACTATTTTTTTTTTCTTCTAGTCTGAGATGCGCGCTACTTTATATTGTTGCAAGAAATTTGATTTACTGCAAACTATTTAAGATCTTCGTCCTATCTACATAATATTGCCTGATATCCTTCACTTCCAAACGAGGACGATCATTGCTGGCAATATCCGGGGGCCTATAATCCCGCAACAATAGCATAGTTTCACAATCATATTGCAATGCAAATGTTTCATCAAAGAAATTCAAAGTTTCGATATTTCTAGAATAGGCATTCTCAGTCACTGCTTCATCTTCACGAGTAAATTTAAGTCTACTGAAATTATCAGTGCCTCTCTTACTAGGATAATGTTCCGGTCTAATTAGCGTAGTATTAAAACTTTTAATTGGAATTTCAGCATTTTTAATCACTCGAGTTTCAAATCTATTGCTGTCATTCAAATCATCATATGGATTACTCCATTCAACATTATTATGATAAAATACATATCTTCTACGGAAAAATGCAAATATCCTTGAGGCATAATGTACATGACCTTGCAATTGACACCCCAACGTATGTAATCCTTGAATATACGGATTGTCATTATTAAGAGTCATTACTTCCCGTTTAATGAAAAATTTATTGGTTGGAACCATAAAGCTCATTCCATACAAGTATTTACATGCAGGAAACAACGAATCCAAAGATGCAGCAATAGCAAAATAATACATATAAAGTGTAGTTGATAAAGCATTTAAGAATTCCGATTTCCAAGGATCAGTGTCATCGGTGGATGATGGCTTATAAGTCATGGCTTCTGAGGGGAAAATTGTATGCCATTCTTTAAATACTTCATATATTACCACTGGAGGATAAGTAGTTATATAATTTTCATCTCTCAACAGGAATATTATTGTGAGGATATTTTCATTAAGAAATTTCAAAAGACTTTTATATTCAAATTCCAATTTTTGAAATCTTAAACTTATTGAATTATTATCAAACGAATCATTAAATATAAATTCCAACCCTCGCAAACTTCTTAAATTAGATTCAATTTCAAACATAAATTGTGGATTATATGAAGGAATATTGATACTAACAATATTATATTGTAAATTATTCATTAAAAAGCTAACCGTTGAAATAGGTTGTAAATTTCTTTCCACCATATATGTCGAATATTCTTCAAAAGTTTTAATTACTCCTCTACAAGCATGGAAGTAACTTTGAGCATCAAATTTCATCATTAAAACAGCAAATGTCATCAAATAACTAGAATAAGCCAATACTTCAGATACATTACTCATTTCTCTATGGCTAATAGAATTTTTCTTGGTATTTAATTCATTGAATAATCCTCGTAATCTACTTTCGTAATATTCATGACGTTCTAAGCAACTTTGATTTAAACTATTAATTGCATCCATATAAGATAATGTCTTATATTTTTGTCTTCGACGGAATATATTTAAAATAATCGCTTCTCCTAAACAAATATAAGCTTGAGCAAGAACATCAGAATCTTTCAGGGAAGGTAATACTAAAAGCATATCACTTAAAAGATCTAACAAGTTGATTTTACCTAGTACTCCATGATGAGTTAAATCTGCCGCTACTCTAGCATTGACATCTTTTAAAGTGGTTTTAGGCGAAAAACGTGATCGAATCAGACTGAAATATGCAGTCTGTTTAAAACCATTACATAACATCTGTACTTGATTAGGTGAATGACAATTATTATTCTCACCCAATTCAAAATCATGTGGGTCATCAGGGAAATCATTTAATGAGAAATTATTGAATTGAATTTCAGGATAATGAATAGATGGTATTCTAATTGGTAAACTTGCCAATTCAAATTTGAATTCAAGAGTTATTGGAGACAGCAGTGACGATTCAACTTTAGGTGAGACATTAGGAAGAGTAGCAGGTAATCGATAGTTTTGATTCAATAATTTATTTTGACTATTTCGTAATGAATGAGTTAATCTTATCTTTTCAATTTCTTCAGGGGTTAGACTTAAATATGAACAAGTTTCTTTTCTTCCTCTAATACAATTTCCACATTCTGGTAATTGTTCATTGCATCTTATCTTCTTCCGTTTGCAATTAAAACAACCTAATTTTGAATTCGTATGCCTTCGTCTTGAAACACCAGACGTTTTTACTTTCGACATATGTCCCCACACTAATCAATGAACAAACCAAGTAATCTTTCCAAATGATAAATGTAGCAATATGCAAAGAATGCTAATATATATAAATGCAAAAAAAGAAATAGAATGTCACAAAGCTCCCGAGGCTAATCAATAATGACGAATTATTGCGGAGTGGGACAATTGACAATACATATATTAATTTACCAGTATGATGAAAAATTTAACAAATCGAGGCTCTATAACTTTAAAATGAATATCTGATGTAAATATGAGCAGTAAATGTAGAAAC
>JAKTZF010000810.1:0-10920 GCA_030705235.1 Spathaspora jeffriesii
TATATTTTCCAAAATTTATCTAGGTAAATTTCGTATATGCAGGAAAACATGAAGTCAGATTAGATCCGTATTCTATCAACTTGAAAATTCTACCAGGAAGGCACCCAGAGTGACCCGGGTCATGCCCGATTGGGTAGCAATCTTGGTGCCACTCCTGGAGAGTCAGGAAATGTCCTTTCATATTCCGAATTCATCTAAAGTTTGAATTGAGCAGGTGGATCACAAAACAACGAGATCTGGGAGTGTCAGGTCATGTCTTACCAGGTGGGAACCCCGTAGGAAGAGTCAAAAGTTTCACACTACTGAAACTACTACGAAGTAAGCTTTTCAGGGTTGACATGTCTTTATTTCCAATTAATTATACTTACTGGTAACCAGTTAATGCCTAATATAGGGGAATTTTAAAATCTGCAACTTTAAATTTTCTAATGTAATAAGTTATTCCTTCATATCACAATTGTATAATTGTCGATCAGGAATTTCAAAAGCTAGCTCAACATATTGAAACAATTTTCATTCTTTGGATCAGATGTACAAAATCTGCCTTTAATAAAGCTTCAAATATTATTGTGAACTAAACTATTCAAGAGTTGGGGATATCAAGCACCTTTCTCCATATGTTAGTTCATCTCATATTTCCCCAAATTAAACAAACTAGCCAATATTCTTTTAAAATAGATATCAATAATCAAATCTTTTTCATTATTAGCATGACATAATTTGATCTACCTGTGTCCTAGAATTCAGTTCAACCGAAACCCTACTCAAAATTCTAGAGTGAAAGCAAATATTGTTCTCAGAAAAACGTTATGTTGACTACCCAGCTATTGAAAAGATTGGAGAATTTCGTACATGTCATTATAATGAACCAAAGGATCAAGGTCCATTTCAATAACTACTCTTACCCGTCAGACCAACAAATGTACTTGTTGAGGATGTTAAAATCGGCGCTACCAAATTTTCTCTATGAATAGAGTTTATGGAAACAAGATAGATAAAATTGTAAATATGATCTACAAATCTCCTTAACTTTAAGACAACTCACGGGAAAGCAAAAGTAAGACGACAAGACTTTATACCTTAGTTAATATAATGTCTAAATATCAAACAAATGAAGATCGGGGCAGTACTCTGTGTTTATTATATACTGCAAATTATTTTAATCATTTCAGATCGGAGGGTATTTCCCCTTTTGTGCTTTCCCTAAAGTGGTTGTAAATCGGGGATGTTTAGTGTAAGGATTTTGTTGATTTACGTATTAATATATACTTATAGATGTATTTAATTAGCAAATATAATACCGGTGATTAATCCTGCATGAAACCTGCATAATCCCGTTGTGGTGCATAATCTGTGGAGGGAGGTCGTGTACCGTATGCCAATTGCATGGTCGTGCACTATGGCTAATAAAGAGGTCGTGCACACAATAAATAGGTAGTGTACCTTGGAAAATATGTCGTGCACCTTGGCTAATATTTTCCTGTAGGCAAGGCATATGTGTTCCCTGCATTGACCCATACATAAGCGCGCTTAACCATTTTTATTGCCCTTTTCGGAGGGCCCCAACAAATTTCTTTTTTTTGCCACTCATTCTATTTTTTCAAGGAAACCACAAGTAAAAAAAAAAAAGGAAACAGAATTTGTAAATACATAGTTTCTCCCTAATACAACATGTAAAAAAAAGAATTAGGAGATAATTATCGCCGAGGAAATCAAAATTAGAGATTGTATGTACAACTCGGTCCAAATAGAGAAATACAGCCGGAATAGATTAGATATATAGAAATTAAAATAAAGTATTTGTTTATCGGATTTATAATCCCTTAGTAAAGGAGGGGGCAACGATCTAACTAAATCATTGAACACAATTTGCCTCCGTTCCGAACAATCTTTGTGAAACGGGGTTAATGGAGTATTCTGTTAAGTGCGATAAACTTTCATTATTAATTTAATTGGTTTACGACATTTTACAGATTAATCGTGATGTCATGGTTCGTAAACCTTCAATATTTTACAGGTTAATGATGACGGAGAATGTAACCTGTAAATCTGCGAACAAAAGTTGAAACCCAATTTTTTAAGATTATAAATTATAGCATCTCCTTGATTTCCAACTTTTGATTTCTAAATAAACTGTTTTCTATAAGATTACTCCAACAACCACCAAAGGGGACATTTCACATATTCTCGCAGAATTGTTGCTTATTAATACGTCATCATCCCAGAAGACAACCTAGATTTTTTTTGCAATATTTTTTTCCTTTGGCATAGTTACCCATTGAATAGATAACACAAGAGACACGTTGATCACCCTTTGTGTTGTTAGTTGAATCCAAAGCATAATTTAGGCATAGACAAAAATTTAATTTAACAAAGGATTTCTGGATTTTTAAAACCGTCGTAAGGTCCCACCTGTTGATTCATTTATACAATATACAACCCTTCCCCCCTTCCTTTATTTCCGTTGCAAACTGTGGTATTTTAGAAAGCCAAGATTTGTTGCACCCAAATTTGTTCTGATATTATATTCTCAGCGTAATATATCTAGTACAATTTCAGATATGGGAAAGAGAAATATATTACATTATCAAATGGAACACGATCATGAAACTGATTTGGAGACAACGACTTCTGAAGAGCACGAACAACCTTCTAACGTTATGAAAAGAACAAGTGCAGCTCATGATAATTTCCCATTTACATTATCGAGAGAATCTACAAAAAGTGATTTTTTAGATAATAATCGTTATTTTGTTGATTCTATACGTCATAATCATGGAGATTTGGTATTTGAATTGAATGGTAAAGGACAATCACCTCATACTTTATGGATTGGATGTTCTGATTCTCGTGCTGGTGATCAATGTTTATCTACATTACCAGGAGAAATATTTGTTCATAGAAATATTGCCAATATTATCAATGCAAATGATATTAGTAGTCAAGGTGTTATTCAATTTGCTATTGAAGTTTTAAAAGTTAAAAAGATTATAGTTTGTGGTCATACTGATTGTGGTGGTATTTGGGCTTCATTATCTAGAAAGAAAATTGGAGGAGTATTAGATCTTTGGCTTAATCCTGTTAGACATATACGAGCAGCTAATTTGCAACTTTTAAATCAATATAACCAAGATCCTAAACAGAAAGCGAGAAAATTGGCTGAATTGAATGTAATTGCTTCAGTTACCGCTTTGAAAAGACATCCTAGTGCTTCATTGGCTCTTAAAAATGGAACCATTGAAGTTTGGGGTATGATGTATGATGTTGCAACTGGATACCTTTCTGAAATAGAAATTCCTGAAGATGAATTCGAAGATTTGTTTCATGTTCATGATGAACATAATGAAGATGATTTTAATCCCCATTAGCTTCTGTATTATAATATAAAGATTTAGATTTTGTATAACTATAGATATAGAATTGATTAGATTTTTGTTTTTACAAATGTATCTATATTTTGTCATACAGTTGATTAGTAGTTGACGTTGTATCGTAATCCCATTTCAAATTAAATCTTCCATCAGGAACTTGGTATTCTTCAACCGCTTTTAACACTTCTTCAACTGTATTAGCAACCTTAATAATATCACCATTTTTCACAGAAACAAACTGAGAATCAATTGAAATTTGAATGAATTTTAAAAAGGAATCAAAGAATCCATTTATATTGAAAATTACAATAGGTTTGTTATGGATACTTAATTGTTGCCAAGTAACAACTTCCATAAGCTCTTCTAAAGTTCCATAACCACCAGGAAGGGCAACAAAGGCATCCGCTTCTTGTCCCATTAATCTTTTTCTAGTATGCATATCTTTAACCAATGTAGTATGACCATACTCTTTGGAATCTGGAATTGGTGTTAGTCCATTATGATTATCAATAGAGTGTTCTTTTCTTATATTTTCAATTTCAGTTCTTTCACGAGAAATTAATGCTTCAGGGATAATTCCATGAACATATCCTCCTTTGGAGGCACATCCATTGGCCACCGCACCCATTAATCCAGTTGAACCACCTCCATAAACTAACCCCCACCCTTTCTCGGCAAGAGCATCTCCTAATTGTTTTGCTTGAGTTGCAAATGATTGATCATTACCGGATGATGAACCACAAAATACACATAATTTTTTAACAGGAGATGACATTATAGTTACTATCTTTATTTCAGTCGTGTGAGTTATTTCCTAAGGGTTTATTTACCACAATTTGATATTAAATTCCCCCCCTCTATAGAATTAAAAATAAATACTTGTAGTAGATAAGATTTCGAAATTCTGCTTATTCCGCACAGGCAACTCCGCGGAAACAACTTTTTTCCAAACAACGTGTCGCCTTAATTTTTGACCGGGTTTACTATACGGTTTTGAGTTGGACCCATAACAAGTACTAGGCCTTCTATTTTTGTGCTTAGCTTTAACGACCTTCAAACTACAGTAGGTAGCTTCTATTATTGATCAAGAGGGTACTCAAGAATTTTTACTTGATTTTGTAATAAAATTGTGCAAAATTTATCACTTAATATCTAAGCAAGAAAGAGTTCAATAAGAGCGCTAGTGACATTAGTTATTTTGATAATCCATAACTTATAACTCCTTACCACTGTTGATATACGACCAAGTTACCTATTATTCCGAAGTTGACTCTCAAGCCAACTTGTAAACTGGTGATATTTGCAGGTGATTAAATACTGCAAAATACACTGTATGCAGTACCAACATTTAAGATGAGCTTCTTCTCTTTGAAAAATTAAAAAAATTCTATTGTATATTGATTACATCTTAAGCTTAAGAAACAATATACAGGTAGAAAGATGTCTGATGATGAAGATTTTGATATTGCAGAATCCCTTGGTTTAAATCAAGAAGATGAAGATGATTATTCTTCTTCTGGCGAAAATTCCGACGATGAAATTCAAGATGAAATCATTGCCAGCGATGAAGAAGAAGAAGAAAAAGAGAAATCCAAACCAAAAGCTTCCAAGAAACAAGTAACTTCCTTTCCATCACTTGAATTGTCAGATGCTGAGGAAGATGGAAAAAATGACGACGAAGATTCAAATTTGAGTTCATATTTTGTAGCTAATAACCCTACTGCTAAAAAGGCAAAAGCAGGATCATTTGCTTCATTTGGACTTTCAAAATTCTTATTATCTAACATTGCTAAGAAGGGATTCAAACAACCAACTCCAATTCAAAGAAAAACCATCCCTTTAGTAATGGAAAATCGAGATGTTGTTGGTATGGCTCGTACTGGATCAGGTAAAACTGCAGCATTTGTATTACCATTAATTGAAAAATTAAAAATTAGATCTGCAACTGGTGTTCGTGCTATTATCTTATCACCTTCTCGTGAATTAGCATTACAAACTTATAAACAAGTTAAAGAATTTAGTCATGGTGGTACCAATTTACAAACGACAGTATTAATTGGAGGTGATACTTTAGAAGATGATTTTACTAAAATGGTTTCTAAACCAGATATTATTGTTTGTACTCCTGGTAGATTTTTACATTTAAAAGTTGAGATGGATTATGATTTACTGACGATTCAATATATTGTATTTGATGAAGCCGATAGATTATTTGAAATGGGGTTTGCTATACAATTAAATGAGTTATTGGCTTCTTTACCTCCTCAAAGACAATCTCTTCTATTTTCAGCTACATTACCTAGATCATTGGTAGATTTTGCTAAAGCTGGATTAACTAATCCTGTTTTGGTGAGATTAGATGCTGAAACTAAAATATCGGATCAATTACAAATGGCATATTTCACCACCAAGAAGAACGAACGAGAAGCAAACTTATTATATATGTTACAAGAAGTAATTAAAATGCCTTTGGGTACTCCAGAACAAATAAAAAAGTTAAAAGATATGGATAAGAGACAAGTTGAATCTGATGAAGAAGACGACAACAACAAGAAGAAGAAATATAAATTCAAAAAGGAAAGAATGCCAGCTGCTAATCAATTACCCTCAGAATTCTCAACAATTGTATTTGTTCCTACTAAACATCATGTTGATTATATCACGAAATTGTTAAGAGATGCCGGATATCTTGTATCTTATATTTATGGTACTTTAGATCAACATGCTAGAAAGAATCAATTATATCAATTCAGAATTGGCTTAACCCATATAATGGTAGTTACTGATGTTGCTGCTAGAGGGATTGATATCCCTGTTTTGGCAAATGTTATTAATTTCACATTACCTGGATCTTCAAAAATCTTTATTCATAGAGTTGGTAGAACTGCAAGAGCAGGTAATAAAGGATGGGCTTATTCAATAGTAAATGAAAAAGAATTGCCTTATCTTTTAGATTTGGAATTATTTTTAGGAAGAAAAATCTTATTAACTTCAATGTATGAAACTAAATGTGAAGTATTAAAGAAACGACAAGGTGATACTGCATATATACCGCCCAAGGTTAACTATACTGAAAGATTAGTTCTTGGATCAATTCCTAGATTAGATTTAGAAACCTTCCAAGAATTATATGAGAATTTAGTTCGGAATAATTATGAACTAAAAGTATTAAAAGATGTTGCAGTTAAAGGTGAAAAATTATATCAAAGAACAAGACAAGCAGCATCACCAGAATCACTTAAACGAAGTAAAGAAATTATGGAAACTGGTTCATGGGATGATCAACATTTATTATTTGGACCTAATTTAGAAAAACAAAAACAAGATTTCTTGACCAAATTACAAAATAGAAATGTTAAGGAAACTGTGTTTGAGTTTAATAAGAAAGGTAATGATAAAGATGAAAATAGTCTTGTTGAATTCATGCATAAAAGAAGACGTCAAATTGCTCCAATTCAACGTAGAGCTAAAGAACGTCGAGAATTATTACAAAAGGAAAGAAATGCTGGGTTAACTCATGGTATTGAGGAAGAAATTTTGCATCAAGAAGGTGAAGCTGGATATAATGCTGATGAACAAGAATTACAACAAGTCTTTGAAGATGCTGATAAGTTGAATACAAAGAAGAAAACATATAGAGATCCTAATTTCTTTCTTAGTCATTATGCTCCAGCATCAGTAATTCAAGATCAACAATTATCTATCTCATCTTCGTTTGCTAATGATGCTCAAGCTGCTACATTTGATTTGGATAATGATGACAAGATACAAAAGAATAAACAAACCATGGCTTGGGATAAGAAAAAGGGTAAGTATATAAATTCTAAATCTACAGATGTTAAATATATTATTGGTGAAAGTGGTCAAAAGATTCCTGCTACTTTTAGATCAGGGAAATTCGATGAATGGAAGAAAAAGAGAAATGCTAATCTTACAACAGATAGTATGAATGAAAATGACAACAACAATAAACGATTCAAACATAAGAAAGTACAAACACCCAAACTTCCTGATAAGTTTAGAGATGATTATCATAAGCAAAAGAAGAAGGTAGAAAAAGCGGTTGGAACTGGTATACAAGTTAAGGGCTATAATAAACCAGGTCATCAACAAGAAATCAAATCTACTGAACAAATTAGGAAAGCAAGATTATTACAGGAAAAGAGAAAAGCTAAAAATGCTCGCCCTAGTAGAAGAAAGTAAGGCAAAGTAAAATAATATAAAATCTTCTATTTTTCATTTTGTATATATATGTATATATATGGATCAAACCCACCTAAAGTTATCTTCTCCCACCTCTGCTGTAAGGATGATATCCTCTTGATCTTCTGTGATACCCCCCTCTTCCTCTTGAATTGAAACTTGGTCCAGAAGGAGGAGCTCGCTTGGGACCCTTCGGTAAATTAAGTCTTCTTTGATCACGATGGGGGTTTTCTTCCTCATATCCTCCTCTGCCATAGTCTTGATAATTTTCTTCCAGTTGGTCTTGATTCTGGTGGTCTTGAGATTCTTGACCGTTTTGAGGGGAATCATTTGCTTGTTGTTGTGGGTTTAATGGTTGACCAGAAGGTTGTTGACCTTCTGACGTAGAATCAGGAGTTCCACCTGTCGCAGCACCTCCCGCTGCCGCTTGCTGAGCTTGTTGATACATGAACCACTGATAATATCTCATATATTCTTGATTTACAGCTGGGTTCATTTGTTGCTGATACATTTGGGCTCCCGCTCCATAAGGAGAACCACCATAAGCACCGGCTCCATAGTAACTAGATGCTTGCTGTTGTTGCTGACGTTGCTGTTGTTGCATCATTACATTTTGCTGGTGTTGTCCTCTAGGTTCCGCACGTTTAACTTCCATTGCTCTACCTTTCAAACTTAAATATTTAGTAACAGTTACTCTATCTACTGCATCAGGTGAATCATAAGTGATAAACCCGAATCCTCTTGATCTACCAGTATCTTTATCTACCATTAACTGAGCATCAATAATAGAACCATATTGAGCAAAGAAATCATAAAATTCCTTTTCAGTAACCAATGGATCGATTCCACCAACAAAAATTTTTCCAACTCGATCTTGTTCTTCTCTAGCAATGGCACGTTTAGGATCAATCAATTTACCATCTAAAATATGATCAACTTTAATAACTTCATCAACAGATTTAGGGTCTTCAAATGTTAAAAACCCAAATCCTCGGGATCTTCCTGAAGAAGAATCTCTCATGATTGTAAAATCAAGAACGGTACCATACTTGGAAAAATAATCTCTAAGACCTTCTTCAGTAGTATCCCAATTAAGCCCACCAACAAACATTTTACCACTGTCTCTGCCTACTTGAGATGGTTCATGTTGAAGATTAGCGGGTGGTGCCGGAGGAGTAGCACCAACAGGTGGTGTACCAGCAGGTACGCCTGGTGGAGGGGGTACTTGTGGCATTCCTGGAAATTCTTGAGGGAAAGATTGTCCTGGAACTCCTGGCAATGGAGCTACCATTCCTTGTTGTTGCTGTTGTTGTTGTTGATAATATTGTTGATATTGTAAATATTGTTGGAATTGTGCAGGATCCATCTGTGGTGGTGGTGGTGGTGCAACACCACCTTGAGAAGTTTGCTGTTGCTTCTCTTCAGTTTCTGATATAACTTGTTGTTGAAATTGTTCATTCTGGTTCACTTCCTGGGGTTGTTCCGTTGAAACAGTAGTCTCGACAGGAGCAGCACTTTCTGTGGGAGCAGTAACAGTAGTAGCAGCGGTGGCAGTCGTAGCATCTTTCTCCAGAGAAACACCAGCGGATTCCTGTTCGGTAGAGACTGGCACATCATTTACTTGAGGTTTTGTTGATATTTCATCATCTTCATCACTAAAAATCAATTGTTAGTACTTCTGCATCAAACAAAAGCTTCAACTTTTCATTGAAACAAGGATACATACTAAAGATCCTCAAAAAGAGCTTCATCATCGTCAATGTTTGACATGGCTAAAAATATTAACTAACTATAAGGGGAAAACTATAGGGGTAGTAATTTGTGGAAAACAAACTAAACAATAGTGTTAAGATTTTCCAAATGGGCGAAAAATGAATTTGTTTTGGGATAGTTTTATTGAATTGGAAATGTATACAACTAAACAAAAGCTATGTATCACTTTACACAGATCTATATTTGCTATTCTAGTTGCCCTTTGGTAAGAATTTTAACTAAGCTGAATCAATCAATCAATTTCAATTTCAATTGTAATTCAAATCTTGGCTTCTCAATTATACTTCTTCCCGAAGAAAAGTAAATGTCACTCAAAACGGTTTTGTCTATATTCAAATAAGAAAAGAGTAATTGGTTGTTGGAATTTACATCGTTGAATGAATTTGATAATTTTTTCTGTTGTTGAAGAGGGATGGCGAAACGGTTTTTGCACGACTGCCCTTCGGTTATATTGAATCCAAAATAACCAGAACTACCTAAGCTTCCAAACAAGAATGTTCTAGCAAATAGGAGCGGTGAACTCAGCACATAACACGAATAAAGCTATTCTAACAAACCCCTATAACCAATTGCTTTCTTTTTCTTTTTTTAACAGTAAATGAATTCCTTACAATAAATAGTCATTGATAAGTCGAAGGTAAGTTGAACCAATTTCATGACATTAATAAAAAGTTCATTCTAATTATAGTTCTATGCGGGGTTTCCAATCATTAGACGTTTAGAAGAAGTAGTTAATTCAAATATCTAGAACCTAGTCAGAAGCAAGCTAAAGTTGATTGAACAAGGGAGACAAGCTCTTTTGGAATAGTATAGTAATCAAAATGTTCATTTTCTACAATTAAGTTGATCCAAAAATAGTCCATTGCATGTATTCAATGTTTGTATTCCATCGTTTCCTGGAATCTATACAATTCTTAAACTATATACAGACGTCTTAGAAATAGATATTATACTTATAGCAATCTTGCTATATAAGCCATATCAATGATTGATATACCAGCACGAAAATCCAAACTCTGAAAACCCTCGATATTTATCGTATTTAATTTTATTCAAAACTATTGACATGTGTTTTTTATGACAAATTGCATCAATACAATCTGGATAATGCAACAAGTGGAGGCATGTCTCGGTGGAGGGAGGGCCATTTTGTGTAATCAATTGCTCGGTCGTGCACCGTGGTTAAAAGGTCGTGCACCATATACCAATTGCTTAGTCGTGTACTATGGCTAATAATAAGGTCGTGCACCATATACCAATTGCTTAGTCGTGTACTATGGCTAATAATAAGGTCGTGCATCGTGGTCAAAAGGTCGTGCACCATATACCAATTGCTTAGTCGTGTACTGTGGCTAATAATAAGGTCGTGCACCGTGGTTAAAAGGTCGTGCACCATATACCAATTGCTTAGTCGTGTACTATGGCTAATAATAAGGTCGTGCACCATGTACCAATTGCTTAGTCGTGTACTATGGCTAATAATAAGGTCGTGCACCGTGGTCAAAAGGTCGTGCACCATATACCAATTGCTCAGTCGTGTACTGTGGCTAATAATAAGGTCGTGCACCGTGGT
>JAKTZF010000812.1:0-10738 GCA_030705235.1 Spathaspora jeffriesii
TTGTCAGGATCATTTGTCAATGCAGCTAAACTATGAATAGTGTTGGAAGGCGTTGGCATTTGAATATGAAAACCAGGTCTATTTCTCTTGGTTTTCAAATTATTCAAGGAAGCAGCATCTTGCTGTGAAGATACAGCATTTACAGAAACAGGAATGGCAGGCATAGAATGTTGAGTAAGTAATTGAGGTGGCTGTTGTATAGGTGGATGCAGTTGAGGATTTGCGCTTTCAAGCTTAATAGAACCTTCGCTAGGAAGTTTGAAATTAATTGGTTGCAAAAGTGGGTTCGAAGGGGTTTGTAATGCTTTCATCTTGGATGGTGAATTGGATTTAGAAAACAAATTCGTTGAATTTACAAGTGAAGTTGCGGATGGAGGTTTAGGAGACGGTGTTCGTAAATTATTAGGAGCCGTATAGGGCGGTGTATGTGGTGTAGGTTGTTGTACGCTCACACTACTTCCGAGTGTGTTTGAAATGGTCTTCTTTCGAGGTCTGCTTTCTATTGGTGATGTGTTCAAAGTGGAAAACCTCGATTCCAAACTCGAAGATGCTGACTGGGAATGGTACAAAGCGGGAGGCTTATCCAAAGGTGGATGAGATGAAGTTGTGGTGGAGGAGGTTGTAGTGGTGATACTGCTAGCGGAGGGAGGGAATTTGCTTAGATTATCCATATCAGGAATTTCAATTGTAGGAGATTCCATTCTTTCCGATGTGGGAATTATGGGTGCAGGTAAAACTGGAGTATTATCTGTTTGATCAGGAGGATCTTCAAACAACATTTGCAAAGATTTTGGAACATCTGAAGCAGTTATTGTTTTCCCATTGGTATTTAATGTTGCTGAAGAACTATGAATGTTACTTAATCCAATTGTGCTTTGATTTCTACCAACAGTAGTACCGGCCTTTAATGTTGGTAAGGTTTGATAATCACCTTGAGTATCGTAGTTTAAATTATAGTTATCCTGGACATGTTCTAAGTCTATATCATTTTCAATGATGTATTCTCGACTACTTAAAGAATCGAAATCCCATTTTACTTGAATTTGATGATTATGAGCAGACTTATTATCTACCTCAGGATGATTATCCACATTGACTGGAGCGTCTTCAGTAGCCCCTTGTTCATCTTCTAAATTGATAAATACTGAATCTCGAGCAGAATTTCGATCTCTCCATAATAAATATCTTGAAATAACTTCACGCAAAACCAGTTTTGGATAATTCTTATATAGTTTAACCAATTTACATTTGAATAAATCGTCAGCTGAAGGTCTTTCATCAGGATTTTCATCCAAACATAATGCAATGCATTCCTTTAAAGCAGGGGGAAACTCTCTACCTTCTAGTCTTGGTGGTTTCAGTTTGGAGATTAATTGCATCGCCCACAGAGCATCCTTGTCACAATATGGTGGATTTCCTGTAGCAATTTCATAAATAGTTATCCCCAAAGACCAAATATCAGCTTTACTATTGTATGTTTCTCCAGTTCTAATTACTTCAGGGGCCATCCAATATGGAGTTCCTGCCATAGTTGTCCTTTTCAAAGCATTGGAAGTTATCTTAGCAGCAACTCCAAAATCACATAACTGAACATTCCCTTCTTTTGTGATCAAAACGTTGGCAGCCTTAAGATCTCGATGAATAACTGACATTTTATGAACACCACTTAATGCTATCAATAATTCTCGAACTATAACCCCGATATATGGCTCTTCCAAAACACCTGCCTTAAGTAAAGTTCGTAATGAACCACCTGCACAATAATCCATAATGATCCAAAGCTTGGTATCATTCAAGAGTGAGCCATAGTAATGTGTGACATTAGGAACATTTTTTAATTCAGTTAAAAATTGGATTTCTTGTTGAACATCAATAACTTCATCTTCTTCAGTATCTAAATTAAGAACCTTTATCGCCACTACTTGTTTAGTTTGTTTATTATAACCCTTATATACAATACCAAACTTTCCTCGTCCTATGACTTCTGTTCGTTTATATAGCGAAGACGCACTCATGCTCTTGTAAATGTTCTAAAAACGTTGATATTCTGGGGAGGGGGAAACAATATGGGGCAAATCTAACCAAAAAAATGAAGGTTCTATCTTGAGAAAAAAATCCAATATTTCGTCTATGTAGTAGTGTATCTATTGAATATCTACCCTGATAAACTTTATCTATAGATAACGAGTATTGTGTATCTGATGTCGTTTGTTAGTTTGGTCTAAGACAAAATTGTTGTGGTTTATAATGCTAACCTATTTTTTTGTCAGATTTGATTTTAGCCTTAGTATATACAGGACATCGGTTTATTTAATATACAGGATTTTTAAGAGATATAAATCTACATTGAATACTTGATCAAAAAATTAAGTTTGACATACCTTTTTCTATAAAAGTATACATGCTATGAACGTACTATATATCTCCATATCCCATGGACTTTCTAAGTTCATTCTGTTCAAAACTTAACATTCTTGTGGGTCGCACAATTGTCATTGTAGGTTCTCGGGTAAAGTAACTTTCTTCTTCTTCTTGTATTTGATGTTCTTCATTTTCTTCAGGAGTTTGCATATGAAGTTCATTTGAATTAGAAGATCCAACAAGAAACAATGTGTCAGTATTAGTACTATCCGATCCAAAACTTGAATAATGTTTCTTGTTATCTAGAGAATTATTTGACGAGGACTCCTGAGTCAATAATCCTGTACATTCATCAACTTGAATATGTGTATCAACTCTATGAGGAAATTTCAAACAAATCAAATCTTCATCAATGGTACCCATATTGTCTTCACTGTGGTGATGACTTATTTCTAGATTCTCTTCATGATGTGCAAATGCACTATCCCAACTAAGGGTAACCACACCACATAACACTGCAAATAAACCAAATAAAATCCACCAAAATTGCGAGTTACTCATTCTATGACTAACCAATAAAGAATTGAAAACCAAATCATTGATTAAATTAACCAAATTATATACCAAAAAGCAAAGGGGATACAAAATCGCAGTTGAAATCTGGGCCAAACCTAAATTGAATGCAGTTAATTGAAGTCCTATTATAATAAGCATGGTTATTAATAATAATATGGGTAATGAATTTCTCACGGGAAATAAATGAGTCCGTTCATTTAAAATTATTTCCACTATAACGTCTATGATTGATTTGGCAAATAAAAATGTATGAGCCGTAAGAGTTCCACTAATGATTCCATAGTTGATACCCTTGGCGAATTGATATTTATTGCCTCGAATTATAAAATTTACTTTAGATCTTGTCGCCTTATTTCTTTCTCGAGCTATTCGGGTATTAAGATAAAATCTATTAACCAACAATAGTATACCCATCATAAAGTATGTAAAAATAAACCAATACATAAATGAAGGTCTTAATAATTTATGTAGTATATTTTGAAATCGTTCATCAACACTGGGGGAGGGAACAGGTTGTGGTAAGGGAGGAACATTACCATTATAGGCTATAATAAATGCTCCGATTGCTATAATAAATGTCCCAGTCCAGAGTTTTGTGGTAAAATTCTCTCCTGGTAACATTAAGCAGCTTAATATGGAATTAAATATTAATCCAATACTTTGTAAAGGTGATAGTATAATTAAAGGTAAAGTTGTGATTTGTATTAATGAACCTAATATGTTGGCTACTATGAATAATAAAAACCCAAATAACCACATATTTCTTCTGTATTTCATTTGTTGATGATTTAAATGCATATGTCGTTGTTCATGTGTGTATAGTAGATGTGATTTTCTCTGCAAGGTGATACCCAAAGATTGTATTGCTGAAGATATCACAGCCACCGAACACCCAAGTACGATCATAGACGGGGTAGATTCAGCCATTATTACCATACCCCCTAGTGCTAGTTTGTTGTTTGATTTATCTTGTAGGGGAACGAGTGTTTGTTGCCTTGAAATAAAATGCCGCACCGCAGTTTTACTTGGCTTATCAATGTGGGTTGGATCTCTCTCGTAATCGCAGTAGATATGTTAAAAAAACGTTTTGCAAAATTGTAGCTAAATTAACAATTTGTGAAAACTTCCTTAACGATGTACAACCACGTAGAAAAAAGTTAGTCGTGTCAGGTATTCTATTTATAGGTTAAATAGAATTCTTTAAAGGTCAGCCCTATCTATGCGAATTTAAGCCAATTTTATTTATTTTCTTTTTTTTTTTGGGCGCAAAGGGTCGTGTCCGCAGTGTTTCTGAAAAATGGGAGGGGGAGGTTGGGAGCAAGAATCAAACCAAACCAGCTTGTTACGACACTTTATAATAAATCCGGTTTGAAGTTTCTTGTAAAATACAATCTGGTAGTTGTTATAGTAACCATTCTCGGTTCATATCCAGCATTTTGCACGTATCTGTTATAACTTTTTCTACTTTATCTAAGATAGCGTGGATCTAGATTTGCTTCCCCTAATGTGTGCAACACGCCTCGCTGTTTCCCAATGAGGCAAAATATGTAACAAAGTCGATTTTTTTTGCTATTGTTCAGAACTGACAGTTTGTCTAGGGGTTATATCCTATGTATATGTATATCTATTGCTACAATGCCGTATAGCCTATCTGACATGGAAACAAGAATCCATAGCATTATTGATCTTCTTGATTCACCAGATATAAACCATATAAGTATTGGACTAACAACTTTGCAACAACTATTGCACGATTTACTACCTTATATTACCATATATTACAACAATAAAGCTTCACATAACCAACATAATAATCTTTACCAAACTCCTACAGAACTACAAAGATTTATTGATTTGCAAGATAATTTTCAATATAATCTATGTGAACATCTAATAAATGTCTACAGGCTTCCAAATATAACTACTTCAGTGGACATCTTGTTACAATGCAATAACTTACTTCAAGGGTTGGTTTTAATACATTCAAGTTCAAGAAAACTATTTCATCGTTCAAAGAATATGAAGGTAATCCTTAACCTATTAGAAGCAAGCGAGAGCGTCAGTATAGAATTAACAATGTCAATAATTACTACATTGATTCATATTTTACTAAAAGATTCTAGGAATTATCGCGTTTTCGAAGACAATAATGGGTGTTCAATATTAATAAGGAGATTTAAATTATCTACTTTCAACCTAACTCAAAAGAATGTGAATTCAAAGGAAACAAATCATCAAAATTTAAATTTTAAAATAATCGAATTCTTAATGTTCTATTTAACCGAGGAGAATATGATAGATAATCCAAACCCAAAGTCAATTCAAGACAAATCAAGTTTGTTTAAACGTGATTTCCCAGAAATTGACGATTTAATTGAAAGTTTGAACCAATTGAAAGATTTATAGAATTTTATTGAATATGTATATAATCTCTATTTATTATTAATTATCAGGAATATTAAATTCAATATTAAAATTCTTGGCGAATTTTGCTTCTTCCTTAACTATCCTTTCTTTAGAATATTTTGATTTAACAATTGGTTTGGGATTATCTGCTAAAAATTTTAATCCACTAGGAGTGCTGTTAGTCAATTGTATAGGGTTATCGGTTGATTTCAAAGAGTAAATAGATTGACGACCTTGTATAACAGAACTATTTTTTGGTTTATCAGCTTCACTGGAGGTCGCCTTGTAAATAGAATATTCATTCAATTTCCAATATTTGGGAACCTTTTTATACTGCACTTTATGACTTAAGTTATATCTTCTTTGCTTTAAAGTCAATTCTGCTGGTTCGTCAACTTCGTCGATACCCTCCCATTTACCTCTTTGATTACTAGGTCGATCACGTACTTTTAACCCAATTAATTGCCTTTGTCTTTCACTCAATGGTAAATCATAACATTGATCTTGTCCCTTAATAATTCTAATCAAGGGAATAATAATGTTGACCACAAATATTCCCATTAGGATCTTACTTAATATTATTAAATAAATATTCTCCGATAAACTGTCATATTTGTTATTCCAGTACAAATAATAAGGCTGAGATTTCACTTTTAAATCATACAAGTACACTAATTTCTTAGCCAGCGATTTAATCAAAAGAAACCCTACTAGGAATATAATATTTTTGAAAATTTTCACAACACAACCTTCTAGATCAATCTGTCTTGACAAGGCTTCTTTCATTACTGGACTTGCCCAATCACCTGAAGGATTATCTGCATGAAAATCGTCGGAAATATCTTCATTTTCCTCTTGTTGATCCTTGATACTCTTTAATAAATCGTTGGTATCGTAAGGGACAACTTCTGGCTTACTGACAATAATAGGAATCTTATTTTCTTTATTTGTATTATTTCCAAGTTTGACATTTGGAGGAAGGAACAGTTTTATTCCATAGTAACTATCGTCGTAATTGGCAGGAGGAGGTTTATAATATATTGGCTGATCCAAGTTTCTAATCTGCTTCTCCATGGCCTCATTTTCAGCCAATTTAGCTTTCATTGTAAGTTTAGTTTGAAGTATTTTAAATTGTGCTTCGCGCAATGAAGGTGACGCTACATCGGATTGTTGGTAGTCAGTAGTGGTTGACCTGTAACTTTCTCTTTCATGTGTATCTTCAAGAAATGATCTTGTTGGAATACTGGTTTGGAAGTCTATGCTTGACATGGAATTGTCTGGCAATTTCTTTAATGGTGGTTGAACCGCTGAGTGTTTAGATGAATTCCAACTACTTCGATAGACTGGGTATTTAGAAACATATGGTATTCCAGATTTGTTAATATTTGGATTCTCCGCATTTTCTATATTAGCATCAGTCATCACGCTCGACAAAAGATAACCCTTCCCTATTAATATAACTATCAACTTGAATCATACTTTGGTAGAAGAAAGAGAAGAAAAGAAAACAATATATTTGCGGAATCCAACACGTGATACAGTCAGTAAAGAAACAAGAATTTCCGAGGGTGTTTTCGTTTAACTATCCTCTGTTACGTGGCAGTAGAAAGTCTTTCAAAACTGGGAAACAGCGGAAGGAGTTGTGTATGGTAACCAAAATAGAGCGAAGAATACACTTATTGAGGGTGTTTTGAAACAATTCTATAATACCAACCCTAGAGAAAATTTGCAACCTCAGTGCTTACCCGGACTTTTTGCAAAGATTTTTTTCTTTCTACTTTTCACCCCATTGAAAAACTGAGATTTTCTCTCATTCATCTTCACTTCTTTTTCATCTTGAGAGGATAAGTTTGCAACCTTTTCTTTGATGCTTGTGGTTAATTCCCCAGCACATTGAATGGAATGGTATGTTTTAGTTCATAGATCATTCTGATCTGTTTGACTGAAGTTGGGAGAATCCAAAATGATGAATCAAATGTTTACACAGACCTGTACTGAGTGCTTTTTAAGTGCTTTGAAGGACAACGACATGCCTCTAGCTGATTTTTTTTCCTATTTCATAATTACAAAACTTTAGAAGAGTGTGTGAAGAAATACTAACTGTTCAATCATAGTTACTTAGATTTAAATAGATTCTGAATAAACTCAACTGAAGTTCAATATATTATTATTCGTAGAAATGCTTGGATATATACTCATCGAAAAACTCTCAACAGGGCTCACGCAAAACAATCCAAGTTTGAAACAGCTTAATTATTAAAATTTTCAATGTTGTTTTACATTACACTATACATTATTAAAATACAAGAATAGTTACTTACAATTCGATACTATGATCAGATTTGTATATTACGTTTTTTGTTGTATTGTTAAGAAGATGCTGAAAGTAATAAATATGTTATTTATAGAATAATTTATTTCTTAGCAGTTAATCTTCTTAAGTAGAAAGCTAATTCTTCACCTTCCAAGATGTAACCATCACATCTACCAGATTGACCTGGTCTAGAAGAGATAACAGCATATAATCTACCAGCACCGAATTGAGAGTCGACAGCTGGTTCAATGGCAGCAGCACCAGATCTAGCAGCCAACTTTCTTTCAACCTTTCTGGATCTCTTAACTTCAGTGGTTTCAGCTGGTTGGTTCTTCTTCTTACCTAAAGTAGCACCGTAATGGTTTTCGTACCATTGTCTGAATGGAGTGGCATCAATTTGAACAACAGCAGACTTGGTTAAAGTGTTAGTTCTAACCAATTCGTTGTTAGATGGATGGTAGGCGACGTTAGCAATTCTGGTCTTTCTGGAAACACCTTCAGAAGCCCAAGAGAAGTTACCAGTTTCGATTCTTAAAGCTCTGAACTTTTGGTTACCACCTCTGGTTCTGACAGAGTGAATTCTCTTTGGACCAATCTTAGTGTTGGCAGCTTGTCTACCTAATTCAAACTTTCTCTTTTTTCTGAATTGGGCTCTCTTGGCACCAGTTGCAGATCTCTTATGACGTGAATCTCTAGAAATACCCATTTTTCCTTAACCTAAAAGAATTGTTAGTATAAATGTTTTTGATTTAATAACAGGGGTTTGGGCAATAGACTATTATACATTATTTAATATTCTAGCTTTGTCGTTGAATGTCTTCAATGTGTAGGAGAAGGAAATATTTGATCATATACTTAGATTCCACAAAAGGTATTCAAGTAGTAGTCATTTTTCCATAACGATCAAACAAGGAGGTAATATGATATTTGTCTCTCAACTTGGTACACGTTAGATTTCTTTAAAATATTATATATAAATTTTTCATGTAGTTGACTTATTAAAACAGTGTTGGTTCTTTCGATAGTTTCTTATTAATTTCTTATTGAAAATCCTTACAAACACTTTGCACTTCTGTTTATAGTTGAATAGTATTGACCCTAATGACCTTTGGTATCTATATGGTATCACACATACACTTTAGAATATCACTGTTAACTAGTTAAAAGAATGAAAAAGGACTTTAAGAAAAGAAAATTTTTTTATTGAAACCCAAAACGAGTCTGATGGTAAGGTGAAATTTTTTTTGTGTAGCCAAAACTGTGCGACTTTGTTTGTTACTGTGCAATTACTATGTGAGGTGAAAATTCTCCCCAAGCCCATAGTTAAGAAAATTTGTTAGCACGCGAACAAAAGAAAAAAAATTACTATAGAAAAATCCACTAACTAGGAGAACTGAAAAATAGTCCTGCATATATTCAAAATATTAGTCAGGTGCAAACTTTTTAACAGGGTTGTAAACCTATATCAGGTGACCATTTTAAATTTCTTTTTTTTACACCGAAATTTTATATTTCTTTTGTATCATGAAGAGGTCTCAAAGTTATAGCAAAAGACTAGCAATTTCAACAGCAGCTCCACAAATACTTGTTTCTCAACTATAGTGTTTTATACACGCTTCAACAATCAATAGAATTGTATTTCACTTCATTTTAATTACTTTTAATAAAAACCTTTTCCATACTTCTGACATCAAACATACTTGATCTTTAGTAATCATGTCAGAAACAATTTATGACGAAATAGAAATTGAAGATTTTACCTTTGATCCAATAACTCAATTGTTCCAGTATCCATGCCCTTGTGGGGACAGATTCGCTGTTGCGTTAGATGATTTAGAGGACGGAGAAGATATTGCTGTTTGTCCTTCTTGTTCACTTATGGTTCGAGTGATATTCGAACCTGAAGACTTGGAAGAATTCAGGGAACAATTAAAGTAGATAATAGTCGAGTACATTACAAAATATCAATGCATAAAGAATACCCAGATATGCGACAAGCGTCGTGATTTCTGATTGCCCTGACAGGTATTTGTGTATCATCAGGGAAGGCTCCACAAATATATCCGACACAGATACCTATCTATTTTCAGGTATGAGGGATACAAGGGGTAAAAATGCATCTTCAACAGCTGGGGGAAGTTTATAGAAAGAATCAGTATATTATTGGGGATTTGGCAGATAGTGTTCTCTGAATCAAATAAAATGGGAATTTAATGGTATGGCTAGTAGAGCCCGGTAAAATAGTTAATTATGTATTCATTTGTTTCATTATATAGATTTTTAATTTAATCTTTTGAGGAATTTTAAGATTGAATAGATAGTGGGACCAGATCGATGCATACAGCCGCGCGTTTGGGACACAGAAAAAAAAATTAGAGCTATCGCGCGAATGCACCCGCGATTTACCTCCATATTTTACAACCACCATTTGTAGTATTGCAAAAAGAATTGAATTGAAATGAATAGTTAGAACGAAAAGAATTAAAAAACATAAAAATAACGACAACTGCAGGACTCGAACCTGCGCGGGCAAAGCCCAAAAGATTTCTAATCTTTCTCCTTAACCACTCGGACAAGTTGCCAATTGTTGAATTTTCGATTTTTCCAGAGTAATCCCTGGACTTGAATGCCAAAAAATTGCTCCAGCAACAAATATAGAAGAAACTTCGGGTTGACCAGTAGTAACATAAGAAGAGTCCCATATAATCAAATTCTGTTGCGATTCGTGATTCTTCTGAGTTTGTGGTCAAGGTTCGCTATTATATATTTCATTCTATTGATAACACAATGGGTTATATGTACTGACAGTTTAGTCAGATATTTAGCTACATAACTAAGAATTAATGCATATTGATTTGTACTCAAAATTTTGAATTCAAGGAAGAAGTACTACTCCAGATTCGGTACAGAGGAGCATTCATTAAAGCTAGATTTTTGACGGAGGGACTTTAAAGAAGAGATTGGAATCTTGTTAAGTCAATCATTTTATATGTTAAGAAGCAATTCATTTGCATCTCGGGTATTCAGATAAAAGAAAAGGTAGGATCTAAATTGCTTATAATATAGATCAGATTTTCAGGG
>JAKTZF010000816.1:0-10650 GCA_030705235.1 Spathaspora jeffriesii
TTGAATCTTGACAATCATTTAAGATTCGATTATCTTGCTTTAAACGATTAACTCCTCGATCTATAAATCCAAAACCATATTTCTCCGAGTCAATATCTTGTTGAGAGTTAAAGTCTTCAAGAATACACAGATTGACAAATCTTGAAAGTTCACCTTTACCACAACCAAACTCTATATAGAAGCAATCGGGATTTAACAAGTTCATCAGTTTTAAATTACCAATTAAACTTGATTGCTGCAATGCATGCTTTTGTCGGGATGATATTTCTATCCTTGAAGTCAACCCTTGATGTGAGCTTACTTTTAAAGGAAGAGGAGTAAATTCCAACGATTTTAAAATTGGAATATATTTTGCAAATAATTCATCTTCAGTCAAATGTTCGCGTTCAAATACAACTTCAGTTCCATTGTTCTTTAAAGAAATATTTATGTCCTCTTCATACCAAGGGTCATAACTTGGTCTAGCATTACATTTTTTCAAATGTGCTTGTAAATCTTTGGTCCATACTGTATGATTAGGATCTAATGGACACGGTACTCTTTCTTGTTTAAATTCTTCTTCATGAATCATATGTTCCGAACAAAATCTTTGATCTTTCTTTCTTGTCATTCCACATCGTCTGTTTTTCTTAGGAAGATAATACTCACATTGGAGTCTTTCTTTCTTATCCTTCACTTTCTCGATCTTTCTCTTTTTTACCTCTGACATTGTATTTATCTATATCGTTGGTGGATCAAATGGGTTCGCGAAATTGAAAAAAAACTACTAAAAAAATTAAGCGAAGCTCATCTCAGATCTATATAGCATTTGCAATACACTTCAAAATGGTTAAAAGTAAGAATGAAATGTGGAAGCTTGACTTATTGGAATCGAAATTCGAAAAGGCAACGCCTCGATTCCCACATACCAAGAAACTTCTAGTTGCAAAACACAATACAAAACTAATGAAGAAATTACCGAATACTCCATCTGAAGCTACAATACAAATTAATCAATTAAAATCTGAAATATTCAGTATGAAATATCATGCAGGTGACAAGAAGTTAGAAAAGGAAATATCAAAGCTTTTGAAACAAAAGAATACATCTTTGGAATTCTTTAAATCTCAAGAAAATGTTAAATTATTAATCACTTCGAAACTTATAAAACTAATCATGACTACAATTTTAACGAACAAGGAGTTGAAATTGAATCCACCAAGTTATATAATGTCTGAAATAAGAGAAATAATAACAGATACAACTCAGCCTGCCAATCCATCTTGTTTTTTCAAAACTTTTTGTCAATCAAATAATGAACTTAATAATTTCATTTCAAATCTTTGGAATAATAAAGTTATAAAATCAAGTTTGAATGAAATTGAGTGGTCTTTTAGGATTGTTAGAGGAAACCTTACAAAGCAAGAACGAGAAGCAAGAACGAAATTGACTGGAAAGTCAACTGAAGAAGAAAATCCTGATGATCTCGAAGAAGACAAGGAGTCGGAATCAGAATCGGAATCGGAATCTCAAGATGATCTGGAACAAGAGCTAAATGAGGAGGATGAAATAGATTTGGAAAAAGAGTATGAAAATTTTGCTGTCTATGATAAATTGGTGGGTGATTCAGATGAAGAAAGAGAAAAATTTGAAATTGATCCAAATGTAAATTATAATGAAGTAACCGATGAAGAACCCTCTGCTAGCGAATCTGAAAGTGAAGATGATTTTTTCGAAAATTCGGAAGATGACAAGGATTCAAAGTATGACTTACCTGAACTTGCAACAGGGTATTATTCAGGTGGAGAAGAAGAAAGTGATGACGACGACATCGATAATGATAAAGTAGTTAAAGAATTAACAACTCAACGTAAAAATCGTCGTGGACAAAGAGCAAGACAAAAGATTTGGGCAAAGAAATATGGAGCAAGTGCTAAGCATGTTAAGTTGGAACAAGAAAAATATATAAATGAAAGACAAAAACGTCAATTGGAATTTGAAGAACGTGAGAGAAAGAGAGAAACAAAGAGGAAACTAGCGGAACAACCAACAGGAGCAAATACTGCACCATTAGGTGACAGAAAACAAGTAGTTTCTGCTGAACCAAAAACTGTTCATCCTTCTTGGGAAGCTAAGAAGAAACAAGAAGAAATGTTAAAGGTTAAGTTCCAAGGTAAAAAGATAACATTTGATTGATTCCTAGGCAAATGCAAAAATCAGACTACCAAATGTGCAAAGTAGTATGTTGAGTCGAAAACTATTGTAGTGTTATAGTATATATAATAGTATGTTACGCGATCTTGTCTATAATTTATCATAATCAATATTAAAATTAGATCTGATTTCTTCGTCTGCTAAGTCATTACACCATGATTCAGCTTGGATTACAAAATGATAATGACATTTTTCAGGTTCAGACACACTAACTATATCGGGACCGCTACCACATCTGAATTCTATATCACCTGAACGTTGTGGTCCATTCCAACATCTTGAACCATGATCGAAATATACCTTGTTATCTTTATATTCTTTAAACCTACCAATCAAGACATCATCTTGATAGATTGAATTTAAGAGACTTATTCTATAGTGATAACCTGAAACTTTCTTATTAATTGTATCATACGCCCTTAATATATCGTCAGGTCCAGCATCAATATTTAAAATGTTTGTCGTATCTTTAAATTTAAGTTCAAGAGTTCTAATTTGTTTTTCCAACTGTTCAATTTGAACAGATAATTCATTGTTTGATAAGTTCGATACCTTAGGTTGAGGCAGTACTTTTAAATAAGTATTGACAAACCATTGGAAATAATAATGAATTACGTTAGTAATTGTGGGAATAACAACTCCACCACTATGTGTCAAAGATTTTGCTGTTTCTTGTAAATTGTCAAGGACTTTCTGAGTTTCATCAAAAATATCATGATTTACTTGTTGTTTATTTGAAACATATTGTTTGAATTTGTTAATTGATTCTTTAACTGCAGGGTCATTAAAATTTGGATTATAATTTTCAGTTAAAGTGTGTAATATTTGTTCTAATGTTTCAATATTGATATTTTTGGTACTGAGACTGTTTTTATTATCTTGTATTCTCAGGTTTAAGTCATTAAATTTGTCTGAAAACACTTGGTAAACTGAAGGTTCTTCTAACTCAGCTTCTAATTCCTTACTTTCTAATTCAAGTTTTAATTGTTCCAATTGTTTTCTTGTCAGAGATATTTGAAGTTCTTGTTGTCTTTTCTGATTTGTCAATTTTTCTTTTCTGGTCTTTGCAATTTGTAAATACTTGTTCTTAGTCTTCAAAGCTGTATTCATAAAGTTATCTACTTCCTCTTTATACTGTGAATACTGTTGATGAATTGCATCACATTTATTTTCACACACCCCTTCAATTTCGTCAGTACCATCACAACAAATATCATAATCACACACCCCATCATTTACTTTAAAACTCTCAATATAACTAGGAAAATGTCCTTTATTTTCACAATAGAATTTTGAATTTGGACAAGCATTTGTTCCTGGCTCATCTGATCCATCTGGACAATCGCAATAGTTATCATTAATTTGTTCATAGGTTAATCTAATTGAAGAATCATTGAGACAATACCAGTATTGCTCGCCATTGATTGATGTGGGGTTATACAAATGTTGGTTCTCTGGACTGACTCCTTTAATTGAACAGGAAACAGTAGCTGCTAGGGAAATAGCACATATAATTTGTCTGAGCATGAGGTTGTTGGTGTCAGATTTAAAGTTCCAGTAACACTTGGTTATTGTCTGCAGAAAAATGCGCGTGTAGATTTTTCAATTGTGAAACCTCAGACACTGTTTCCAGAAAGAACAAAGTAATTTAGTATGAAATGTCAAAGAAAAAGTACTCAAATGGTGAAAATATAACTATTGGTAAATTTAAACGGATTATACGCCCATTGCTTACAAAAATTCACTTGCTTAATGATTTAAATTTAAAAAACCCTTCGTTGTTTACAATTACAGTTAATCCATTAGTTTCTGGCAAGGGAAAGCGACAAATATATAAACAAGATAAACCGATAAAACGAACGAAAATTATCAAGAAAGTTGTAACTGAAACTGATCGAAGTGATTCAGAATATACTATATGTACAGACAGTGAATCAGAAATAGAAGAAGAAGACAGTTTTAATTTTCAATCTTCCCAAATTGAAGGTTTAACTCAATTTATATCCCCAGAATTATATCTTGAATACTCCGAGATCTTTACTATTATCAAATCAATTTTCACCAGTTTATTAATTCAATCAGACACTTTTCCTAAACTTTCAAAAATATGTCTGTTTGAAATTGGGAATGAAATTCTAAAAACTACCAAAACTACATATTTTAGAACTAATCAGACAATATTATTTGATCAAGAAACATTACCATTAGACATTAAGAAATATCATAACACTTTGAATGATGATATAGACCATTGGTTTGAATTGGAGCCGGACTGTATATATGGTGCTTATCGACATGATTTGTATATCGGCTATTTAATCCATTTACTTTGTTTTCATAAAAGTGTATTGTTTTTGCTAATACCGACAATTATAAAATGGTTAAGACAAGAAACAAATTGTCAATATTTAATACAAGCAATTAAGTATTCCTTCTGGAAAGACACCGATGTTGACTTGGAAATATTAAATGGAAATTATCATGATAATTTAATCCCATTTTGGAAACTTTATAATATTGAATTTTGGAAAGATTTTATAAGTGATGATCAACTACTTTCAATCATACACCATAAAATCAATATAAAAGTCTTTAACGAACTAGAGAATGAGACTGGGATTTCTAAAGGACATTTTCTTAATATTATTTATACATTCCTTAAACAAGATCCCCAGAATTCAAATGTGAATACAGTATTAGTAACAATACTCACAAATATTGTATGTTACACGCGATCTAAAATTGAGCAAGGTATAAGTGTTGAGCAAATTTACTCTGGGTTACAATATAGTTACGTTTTAATGATTGAACTTGCCGAAAATTGGCTTGCATTTGTTCCTGATTCAGAATCACTTTATAATTCATTATATCCTGAAAATGAGGTGATATTCTTAGGATTAATTAATCTTTGTCGATATTGTATAAATAAAACCCAATCAAACAAAGAAAGTGAAAAGCTAATTGGATTACGCAAACGAATACGAAATTTCAAGGACTCAATTAATATTTTAAGAATATTTTATCTATCAAAGAATGAACAGTTTGAAATATCTTCAATATCTTCAATTGCTCAAACTCTCACAAAAATACAAGGCAATAATAAACTTGAAGTTGATGATTTTTTAAATTGGTTGGATGATATAGGACATGGCCATTTGGCCAAATGTTTTAATAATTATTTAATAGACGGTAATATATAAGGTTCTTTCTTATCAAGCACGACACATTTGCCATTGGCATCTCCGCTTAATAGTTCCACAGCTTCTTTCACAACAGAATCTAAACTGACCAATGGTAAATCCTCGCTCATAGTAACACTTGATCCCATATCTGTCTCTCTGACTAATCCAGGCAATAACGAATTAACTCTAATCTTACCCTTTAATTCATATGCTAGAGAAGTTGTCAATCCTAACAATCCAGCTTTGGAACCAGAATATACTGAAGTTCCAGACATTTTATAATCAGTCATTGATAAAACTGACGAAATGTTCAATATAGATGGATTTAACTTTCTATTTCTAAGCATAGGCTTTATAACCCGTTGACTTAAAATTATCGGAACTAATAAATTCAAATTAATAGTATTAACTATATCCTTATGAGAAGTTTGAGATAGGAGCGAATGAGTGGTTACCCCAGCACAATTGACCAACATAGTTATATCCTTAGGAATAAAATCACATGCATCTTCATTGACAAGTTCTAAAAGATCCTTACTATGAAAATTATGTTGTTGGTTATGGGAGTTTGAAAGTTGAGATAATGTAGCGGTATCCGAACTACGCGCAATTAATGTTATTGTAGCTCCAAGATTAGATAATTGTTTGGCTATGGCAAGTCCAATTCCTCGACTTCCTCCAGTTATCAATGCATGTTGGCCAGCAAACATCTATGATGTACTATTTCCTACACGAATTTTCTTTTTTTCGCCAGTTCTATTTTAATATTCAGGATGCTATTATCGCAACAAATCTGAAAAATAAAGCAAGCCAATATTTACAACAAGATTGGTTTCCCAAATTGTTAAATTATCAACGTATAAGATATCCAAAAATATATGCCTTCAGCCAGATTCGAACTGACGATCTCCTCATTACTAGTGAGGTGCCTTACCAACTTGGCCATAAAGGCAATGGGAAATATAGAATTTGGACGACCTCGGTGAGGATCGAACTCACGATCTTGAGATTAACAGTCTCACGCCTTAACCAGCTTGGCCACGAAGTCCAATTCATGTTTCGGTATTTTTCAAATGTGCTACGAATCATGTGTATTTTCGTCACGTGACGTTGATTGAATTTCCTATATTTCCCTATGTTTTCCTTCAAATAATTCCTCTTTTTGGATATTGAAATCATAAAAAGCCCTGAAAGTTTTATATAAACTATTCAAATCTTTATAAATATTAGGTATAACAACTAATTCATAATTCAGAAAATTTTGGCAAAAATGTTGCGAAAAGATTTAGATTGAAGTTGGATTGCTAGTAAAAGTCTCTGAAATGCATAGAAATACAATAGATTTAGACAAGAGATTAGATTCTTGATAATATTTGATTTTAGACCACTTAAAATTCTGCCAGGGTAACTAGTAACAGCTTTCAGCTTTCCTAGATGATGTAAACAACATTTATGTTTTTGTAAATTTTGGGTATTTGATATATAACTGTAATCAGTTGTAAATCATATCAGATGCATTCAATTGTAATATAAATGCAGAAATTTAATAAGTATATGATCCATATTAAAGCTTTTAAACTTTGCAAAAGGTTATGAGCATGACTTCCCATTCATTTAAACGACTGCAAAATTTTATGATATTTTTTCAACCGTCTGAAATTTGGTCTGTGTAGTACAAATTAGAACCAGTGGCCAATCAAGCATCCACCTATCCTCTTCCAAGTTCAATTGCTAGTTCAAACTTATAAGGATCTTCCTGGATCTATTTGCTGTATTTAAAAAGAATCTCAAGGAGGGAGTGAAAAACTATTAAATGAGGTTGGAACATTCAGGTGTTTTTCTGAACTCAATCGACGATTCTAGCACGAAATTCTAAAGGAAGTATTTAAGGATTTCTACTTATTTGCAGTTCAAGACATAAGTAAAATCTTCAACATATGATATTTACAGAAAAGCTCTTATTTAGTTTTACCTATGTAAGCTTGAAGAATCGAACAATAACTTGTGAGAAAATTGGAATTTCCTGAAACAATATACTATGGAAAATTCAAACTATTGCTAAAAATATGTCCGGTTGATACATGTTAATGCTATTGAGAATTCGAACCCCTTTTGAATAAATCACTAATAACATTTCCAGTTGATAATATGTTAATACTGAAAAGCAATTTAAGAAAGAGGTTTATACTTGGAAACTGAAAATAGAAATAGAAATAGAAATAACAAATTTCAAATAAAAAATATAATGCACACAAAAGAATCTTCATTATAATCTAGCCCTAGATGTTCTGTGCCAAAAAGAACCTCTTGAAAGTTTAATGATCCTCCAAAGAAAAGGATTTAGTTTTCATGTCTTATTTCTTTATGTGTTCCCGAAAGTAGGTTAAAAAACATGTATTTGTTCCTACCAGTTATATATTAATTAAAAAGCAAGAACAATAGAGAGGACGTTTCGCGATGCGAAAAGATAATCGACACGCCCGAGATCTCGATATCTGGTAATGTAGGTTTACGATAATACTTTATTTACAAAACCTGTCCATATTGTTTCATTTCCGAATTAATCATTTTGTGCTCTATTAATTTGTTAACGGCCTCAGGTGAGAATCCGCCACAACGGATACTTAATTGCCTGAAAAAAATAATTACCCTTGGCAAAAGTAGCAAGTTTGTCGTGTGCTAGAATTAGCGAAGTTAGTCGTGTGCTAAAATAAAGATATGTTGGATTTTGAATTTAAACATTATGAAACGCCTTGTTTGTTTACCACGCGTATCTTCTGTTGTGCCAACTCTTATTGTTTCAAGTTGTTTATTGAACACACATTTATTATTGACAATGGGGAAAAAATTTTCAACAATGTGAAGTTCTGGCGTGCATATCCCTTTCACATATAATTTTTTAACTAATTGTAGGAGGGAAATTAATATGCTTCCTTACAGAACTGAAATTTAATACTATTTTCTCCATTCAGTTTCAAAATCTTACAACTTTCTCTTGTAATATTTGTAAATATATGACTATCAATATACTTAAAGACTGGGGAATGATTAATAGCCCCTTATCGCCAAACTATGTGGTCTTGGCTGCGATAATACCCTTGGTTGTGGTATTGAAGTTCGCAAAGGGAACCAGAACAATCAAGATTCTTTATTTAGCATTAAGTCTTACAGTTATAAACTTCATAATGGCACTTATGAAATCCTCATATATAGCAATATTGCCACAAGAACCCTTGGTTACGAACACTGGTATAAGTGATATGTTATATGATTTGAGTTATCGACCGTTTAGAGTTTCAGCATATTCGTTTATAGAGACTAATCAGGAATTCCATGAAGATTTTAAATGTTCTCAAGTACGTTTTCAAGATGATTCAAATGTTCAAGCATCACAGTTATTTGAATTGAACAAACCTCAGGACTTGGAGTTGGTTAGAAATCAAGTTAAGGAACTTCTGAATTCAAGACTGATTTATAAATTATGTTTTCAAGATTCTGACGAGTTATCAGAACAAGAAATTCTTGATACTAAATGGTTTAAATTTTGTGGTAGTTCAGTATGGTTGGATAAATATAATGTTCATTTCATGGTTAATAGAATAGTTTATACTACTGCTGCACGTAGAAATAGTCCAACAGTATCTATGCTCGCTGGACAAGTATTTGACAATGATTGGAATGAAATTACAAATTTCACATTCCCAAATTCAAATTTAACATTTCCAACTATATTACCTCATTATATAGATCCTGGTAAACGGAAAGTCAAGAATGTTTTAGGGGCTGAAGATCCTAGAATCATATTACATGAATTTGTTAATGATCAAGGTGAACCAGATCAAGAACCTATAATTGTGTTTAATTCAAGAAGAAGTGATATTAAGTGGAATAGAGCTATGCATGTTTATCGTCCATTACATGACTCACACAAGATTATTATGTTAAATATCAGGAACAAAAAGAGAAGTTTTAGAGAAAAGAATTGGGCCCCATTTATGGATTCAATTAATGAAAGTAAAATCAATTTTGTATATAATTTTAATCCATTACGAATCATTCAATGTGATATCGGATCAGGACAATGTGATAAGATAAGTGGACCTAGCTTTAATAAGATTGCTAACGACAATGCTGGTGCTTTAAGAGGAGGTACAAATATTATTAAAGTTCCTGGAAATATGCTTCCTAAAAGATTACAACTGAGAAATTATTGGTTTGGAATTGCAAGATCACATATTGAATCTTGTGGATGTATGAATGAAATATATCGTCCTCATGCATTTATAATGTCCCGTCCTCCAGATTCTTTTAATTTCACATTAGATTATGTTAGCTCTCTAATTGATTTTAATATTAATCCTGAACCTTGGCATGAAGGTGAAGGTAGATGTGTTGACGGGAAATCAGTATTGATTCCAAATTCAATTGCTTATTGGAATATTGATCAAACCACAAGTGGTGAAGTAATACCTACAGATTATATGGGAATAACTTTTAGTGAAGCAGACAAGACAAATAGAATGGTTCATATAAAAGGATGGTTGTCTCATATTCTAAAGACGTTGGATGTTGATCAGCAACAATTAATTAATCATTATTCTGATGAAGAGCATATTTATTACGAGAATAAACTATTAGGCGAATGCGCTACCGAGTTAGCTCAAGAATATTGTAGGGTAACTGAAAAAAGTATGAAATGGGAATGAGCTGCAAATTCAAAAAAATTAACATGACTCAATAAGTTCTTAGAGGAATTATTGCAAGACAATATGTCAAGATTGTAAAATATGTATTACATAATTTTAATGTAGTTGTTAATGTATAGAAACAAATATTGATAGACTGGATTAGATGTCGGACTGACTCAATAATTGACTAAAAAATAACAGAGTCATTATACTATTTTTATTTTTCTATTGAACTTATTATTTTATGCACGTTTTGATGAGAATTTGTCGCGCATAAAGTGCGCGTATTTCAGCCCCGATTTGTGCTTACACGACAAAGAAGTTAAGATTTCGACAGTAGTCAAATGGGATTAATTTCAGAATCAAAACCATACAAAATATTAAATTAAGAAACAAACCTGGTTCCAAAAAAAGAATCGGGTTGATTCTCTTGTTAATTATTCCAATTATAATATGTAAATTGAATTAAGTATTTTAGGTTTTGAAATAAGATTAGCGATGGACCCTGTCGCGCACTCAACAGAAAAATGTAATTAGATCAGACACATTTTGTTGGAACACAGCCAAGATCTCTTCCATTACATCTG
>JAKTZF010000817.1:0-10646 GCA_030705235.1 Spathaspora jeffriesii
GTTGGTATTGTTGTTACATGATTGTACAATTGTTGATATTACTTGGTTGAGCTTTCAACATTTCTTTCAACCGGTCATTTTTACCCGCTAAATTGGTTGAAGAACCTGAACTTGAAAGTGACGTTTGAGAAGTTGTTGCTTTTTCTACAGGTTGAGAAATCAACGACTCTGACACTGACATTGTTTGAGATTGTGACCGTGACTGGGGCACCAGACCTTTCTCTTGATAATGATATATAGAATTCTCATCACAGAAACTTGGAGCGGACATACTCATCATTAATGCATTTGCCTTATTCAGTTCTACCGGGGTCATAGTCGCTGAATCCATGGCCTTTTGTCTTACGATTTTCTCAACCACAGTTTCAAATGCTTCTTGTACACCTTGACCCAGTATGATTGAACATTCATTGAATGAAAGTGCCAGTATTGATTTGGCAAATGCTTTTCCATCTTCATAACTCACCTGACGACCATACTCATCGTCAAATGTGGTTCCAATGACGGCGATATCTGGTAACTCTGTAGTTAGCATCCTCATAAGATTTACACAATCTTGGACCGACATAAAAGAATCGATATTCTCGGTAGAATAAACTAAAACTACTGTGCTTGTATTCATGATTTGTATTTTCTGATTGTTTGAATACATATCCGCAGCATAATGAGAATCTAAGATCGAGATATCATAATGTCTATTGTTATGTCTTATACTCTTGGTATATATTTGTTCCATTGTTGTGTCAGCATCTTCAATGTATCGGTTATAAAGATAGTGTAAGATTAATGGTGATTTGCCACTGCTTTCTTGTCCCAAGACACAGATGTCGTATTTCTGGGTTAGTAGTTGTGAACTATCTTGTAATATACTCATGTTGTAACTCTGGTTAATTGGTTATCTTGTGCAAAAGTTGTTATCACGATATTGTTGTCGTTTCTTTTTTTATTGTTGTCGGAAAAGCTTGAAAGTTCTCCGGGGAGTAATAATTTGATTCTTAAGGTGGTTCAAGAACCTAAACTGGTAATATTAAAAGTTTAACGTCTGGATTACCAGGAATACATATATGGAGAATAGAAACAATATAAGGTATTTCCAACAGCGAAAAGTTAGTTTAATTATATAGTTTGAGATTGTGAAGAAGGTCTAAACTAAGAAATTAATACAAAAAAAAATAAGCATAAAAAGAAAGAAAAAAAGAAAAAAGGCGTCAAGGAAGGACAACGAGGATGATGCAAAATAATAAATTTTTGCAAAAATTAATTTTTAATTGTTGTCTGAGTCAAAGCTTAAAACGCCTACAAAGAAATTCGATATCCAATCGAATAATAGAACAAACAGCCCTTGTTGTTATCAAACTCAACCTTTGAAACTCCGGTATTGTGTCAAGTTTTTGTTTCGGGTCTTTCTCTCGTCAGACAAATATGACAATAATAGTTGTGGCTCGGATTTGTCAACCAACGTTGAGGTAATGTACAACTGTTGGGTGCTTTGGTTGTCTTCTGCTGATTTCCGCCATACCACAATTTCACTTTAGGATACATTTACGTGAGTTTCAACAAGGCTTTTTTCTACATGGTTGATCATCTGATTATAGTTGCCAAGATTCGAATATCATTCGAACTATACGTCAGATGCTGATGCAATACTTGCTTCAACAAACTTGTTCAATGTTGTGATCATTGATTCTGTGTCTTCCATGTGACCGTGTTGGGAAAAGTAGTAATTTTTCCAATTTAAATTCTCTATTGTTTGTACCCCTGTCTATGCATAAATAGTTATCCGTTAGTTGCTATGGCGTGGCAAGAAACCTGCACGTTTCTTTTGAATTGTGGTTACACTTTTTCAAGTTAGTGTTATTATTTTAGTTGTAGTGAAACCCTGGAATTGGGTTTAAAGTTTACACTTATAATTCCAGGGCAACAATAAAAATTAAAAAATTTTTCTACAACACAAAGGGGAAAAGAAACGTTGTGGTGTAGGCAAACAACACGGCATTCATATTTAATGTGAAATAACGGTTTTATTTTTTAACCTTAATTTTTCCAGGAATTTTCCTAAGCCTCGCGGTTATAAATTGTAATTTAGTATAGGAGCGAGAATTAACCCGAACCATTTATTCCGGAGTTGACACGTGATACTACAGGTTGATATTGTGATAATAATTTACTCTATTTAACTATAATCTTCATCATCAGAATTTAAATATTGAGAATAATCATCAACAGATGCAAACACGGGTAAATCTTTAAGTTTGGTTTTCTTGGATTTTTTCCCGTCATCTTTATCTTCTCTGGCACGTTTGGTTTTCTTTTTAGGTTTTTCTTCAAGTTCTGGTTCCGATTCTTCAAATGAATCATCGCCTAACATTTTAAGTTCAATTTCGGAATCATTCAATTCATCTTCTTCATTGATTCCGAAAATATCTTCATCTTCCGAGGCTTCTTCTAGTTCTTCTTCGTCTATCAATTGTTCTTCTTCGTCTTCGACTTCCTTTTCTTCTTCTTCTACATCTTCATCTTCCAACTGTTCCTCCTCATCATCTAAATCTGAGAAATCATCTTGATCGAAATCTGAAAAATCTTCTTGAGAATCATTTTCAACATCAGGTTTAGATTTAACCAACGCCTTCCAAATTTCATCATCTTCCATTTCAATTGCTTCTTCATCATCCAAATCCTCCTTGTCATCTTCCTCCTTAGCCGTTTTAATCTTATTAATCTTGGTTGTGAAATATTGATGGAAAAATTGTTCATCTGGTCTAACATCTTCAATCTTCTTATTCAACCAATCTTCCGTATTTGCCGGGATTGAAGAATCAAGAATATTAGTAGCTCTGACTAATAATGAACCGGTATGTAATCCTCCTAAAGGTTGCATGATTGAAGAACCTTTTGTTTGTGGCTTTTGTTTGGAATTCTTGTAGACAAATCTATCCAAGAAATGAGCAAGGGTGTATAAACCCAAATCTGGTTTTGCTTGTTCGGTTCCTTCAAGTAATGAAGAAGCATAGATTGAAATTGTCGGATGGTAATGGTTTAAAAATTGACTTAATTCCCATAATGAAGACTTATCAGCATTGGCATATTGAGGATCACGTTTCTTGGGATCATATTCAGAGTCTACTTGTTTAGGTTCAGTTTCTTCATCAGGTCTTGAAGCTAAATCAATTAATAAATCTGATATTTCCGGGAATGTTTTCACAAGTTGAAGTAATAAATATAACATACCGGAAATAGCACCAACATTTAACCAATGAGAACAAACTTGTAAGATTCTTTTAACAAATGCTAAAACTCGAGATTTGTTTGAATCTGATTTTAAAGATTTATATAATAAATTCAAATAAATCCCCTGTTTTGAACTAGTGGCTAATCTTGGATCCAATAATGATTCATATAAAGTTTTGAAATATCTATTTGAATCTAATTGTTGTTCAGTTATGATATGATGCACTAATAAAAGGGCTTGGATTGAAGTATTGAAATTAGAACCATGAGTGATTTTAAATAAAGTATCTAAATGATTTTGGAAAACTTCTTTAGGTAAATTTGAAAATGGGAATGCACGATTCAATCCAGTTAATAAAGCCGAGAATAATTTCGTATTCTTTTCTTCAATTATTTCATTTTCTGATTTCTCTTCAATTTTAATTGATTTCCCTCCTTTCTTACCCTTTTTGAAATTCTTTCGATTATTCTTTCTCCCTTTAGTTGTTTCCAAAGTTTTATCCTTGGATTCCTTATTATTTGCATCATTTTCAATTAATACTTTTTCAAAAAGGGCAAAATAAGTCTTGACTAAAGCATTGGCCAATTCTTCATCCTTTCTGGTTAAAATAGTTTGATTTAAAGTAGTAATGGCATAATATTTAGCATGTGATTCTCCATTTTTGAAAATAACATCAATTACAGCATCAGTTATAATTTTCTTCATGGCAGGATGTGCTTGTTCTAATAATAAGATTTGATATGAAGTTTTCGAAGCAACTTTATTATCAACATCACCTAATTTATTAACCCCCAATTTCAACAAATTAGCTTCTTGTTCTGGTTTAGCCTTGAGTAAATCAAATATATGCGAAACATCATTCATTCTTACATGTACAATGGGATCATGGGATAACACTTCTAATATATTAATTAATTTAAAATATGATTTTTTCAAATGATCTTCAAAATAATAAACTGCCAATTCAATATCACTTGCATCTTTAGTCAATGGTTGTTTTTCAAATGGGATTAACTTCCGATCGGGTAAAACTCCATTCAATAATAAATCCTTTAAGGCATTTATGGATTGAAGTGCCGCGGTTCTTGATTTCTTTTCACAATATCCAAGTAAAGTATCAAATGCTTTTATGTTATGCATGGGAGCCTCTTGGATCATTAATGTTAAGGCGGAGATTTTATCATTTAGAGTACCATCAGATAAGATTTGTGACAAGAACTTCTTTTGTGAGTTGTTAGCAGCGAATTCTTCCAAGTATGTCTTGTTATCCTTTTCAATGGTTGCCTTGGCACGATCTAATAATCTTTCACGAGCAAATCGATCTAATTTTTCTGGGGTTGAAGTTGGGGGTGACACAAGGTTATACCAGTCTGTTCTGGGGGGCACAATTAATTTTGAACTTGATACGGTAGAGACGTCAGTTATTTTATCAGTTTGAGGTTTGGGTTTGGTTTTCTTGTTGTCAACTTTAGATTCTGTGACAATGACTTCGTCTTCGCTTTCGCTTTCTTCACTTTCTTCGCTTTCTTCAGATGATTCGGATTCTTGTTCTGGTTCCTCTTCTTCTTCTTCCTCTTCCTCTTCCTCTTCTTGCTCCTCTTCTTCTTCTTGAACATCTACCAAATCAGGAACATCTTCCTCCTCATCGTCAACAACAATAGCTTCACCATCTCCCAATCCAATCCCCTTCATGAACTTACTCAAATCATCACCAAACGATTTATCCAATTTCAAACCCGAATCATTGAATTCTTGTTCACTTTCTTCACCTTCATCAATTCCTTCCAATAGGGCTAAATCTTCTTCAGTAGCACCTAAAGCCAATGCTTCACGACGTAATACATCTGATTCAGTATCTTCTTTCTTAGAACTTTCTTCTTTCTTCGATTTCTTTTCTTGTGGCTTGGATTTAGTTTCTTCTAGTTTAGATTGATTCTTTTCTTCATTCTTACTCTCCTTCTTACTCTTCTTTGACTTCTTCTTCAGCAGGTTTAATTTACTAGATATCTTATCTTTCAAAGACGTCAAATTCAAGCCTGGCGTATCCATAATGCTTAATTTGCAACTGAATTATTGTAAATTGTATCTCTTTTTTTGTTAAACTCCATCTCATCACTGGTTTATACAGGAACTTGGAAAATTTTTTGACCTAAATCACGTGCTGCGGCGGATACTCAATTGGGAAGCGAAGGATAATACTAAAAAAAAGGACACGGAAGAATTGTACATACCTGCATGGGGTTCCCCCGGAAAAATAAATGTGGTGAAATTAAGGTTAATTTTCGATGGACGCAAAATGTGTAAGTGCAACATAATCTACCCCTGACACCGGGCTCCAAATATTGTCACCCGCCTCAGAAGTGTTGTTATATAAGGTAGAAAATATCTCTAATTTTGGAGATACATTGTCAGTCAAGTTCAATATGACGAAATATCTATTTCATCTGAATAATGATTGTCAACTGGCGAAATACATTCTTTGTAAAACCCAAATCGGGAGGGGTTCCTATTCTCTGGTGTTTGAATGCAAGAACTGCATCACTGGTCGTCATTACGCCGCCAAGAAATATCGCAAGAAGGTAATGTATGGGTTGGAGACGTTAATCAAGAGTGAATTTGAAGTGCTTAAACAGATCTCCATGACAAATTCAAATATCTTGTCGTTGGTTGATTATTTTGAAACGGATGATAGTATTTATTTAGTTACTGATTTAGCCAAGGGTGGAGATTTGTTTGATCGTGTGGTGCGACAATATCATCAAAGACTTAATGAAGATGATGCGCGGGAGATTATCCATTCTTTAGTTTCGGCAGTTTCTTATCTTCACAGTCATTCGATTATCCATCGAGATATAAAAGCTGAGAATTTGTTATTTCAAACTGGGAATACAAATTCTATATTAGTTGCTGATTTCGGATTAGCTAAAATATTACACCCAGGGGAGAAATTATATGACATATCAGGAACATTAAGTTATATGGCGCCGGAGATTTTAGATAGGAAAAATGGATATAGTTATCCAGTAGATATTTGGGCTATTGGCGTGGCGTTATATTTTATGGTGTGTGGGTATTTCCCATTTGATTGTGATAATGATGACGAAACCAAACATGCAATTCAGAATCGATTATATTTATTCTATCCTCCAGAATATTGGACGGATATCTCCTCAGAAGTGAAGGAATTTATCCTGGTTTGTTTTGAAATGGATCCAGATAAAAGACCCACGGCTGCAACGTTATTACAACATCCATATATATCAACAGGGGTGAAATCAAAAGAAGAATCCCCAAGGTCTAGACCTAGTTCATTATATAAGGAGGAAATACGACGGATTCTTGAAATTGATTCATCAAGTTCTACAACTTCAACTTCAACGTTGAAATCTTCATGTAGTACATTCGTTGAACAAGGGAGATTAGAATCGTTGAAAGAAGGTGCGTCTCTGTTTGGAGATTTATGTTTATCACCTGAATGTGTATCTGGATTCACATCACCATTAACTTCACCTGGGATATCTAGAAATGGATCAATGGAGAATATTACTAAAGTACAAAATGATTTGGTTGCAACTAATGTTCAATTTAATATTTTTGCCGCTTAGTGTGCGGCGCAGTTCAATTCTTTTAATTGTTTTTTTTTACTGATTATTTTTAGTTTACCACAGTAGTACTGTGATACATTGTATATACCACTTAATATATAGACTGTTGAGATGTATCTGACATATTCCCTAGATAGTAAACCACGAGAAGAACGAGATTTCAAAGAGTTATATCCTGATTTAGATGAAAATGAACAACTTCCAATATTCCTCACAACTAAACAAGAAACTATACACCAACAAGATTCAACTTTTATAAATGAACTTAAACGTCCGACATTTAAGAAAATCGACCGTGAATTACCCAATGCAAATATCCGATTCAATAAACAACTTCTAGAATTTGGATTTCAAGAACCTCGAGGGAAGAAGTTACCAGTTAATGATACATATATCCGTCCATTTCAAGTTGGGAATAATAGTGTTGAGAAATTACTTGATATTAAGAATAATCTTGTTGAGTATGATATGGATGAACAAGATTATATGTTTTTAAAAGATCGGAATTCAATTGCAACAAATGTCGTCAAGATAACTCCCGAGATATTTGAAATTATGATGACTGCTTTAGAAAATGAATGGGATAAACTTGAACATCAAATGAATTCAATAACTAGTAATTTAGGCCTAGGCGATTCTGGATTTGAAAAATTGTTAACTTTAGGTCATAATAATCACAAGTATGGCAATGACGATGGGATTGTTCCTGGTTCGATATATGATCAGAAATGTGCCGTTTGTAACGATAGCGATTGTGATAATTCCAATGCCATTGTATTCTGCGATGGGTGTGACATAGCCGTGCATCAAGAATGTTATGGTGTGGCATTCATACCTGAGGGACAATGGCTCTGTAGAAAATGTATGATAAATAAAACTAGACCTACCGATTGTGTGTTTTGTCCTAGTACAACTGGTGCTTTTAAACAATTGGATAATAGTTTGTGGAGCCATGTGATTTGTGGACTTTGGATTAATGAACTTTATTTTGCAAATCCAATCTATATGGAACCTATTGAAGGGATTGATAATATACCCAAGAGTAGATGGAAATTAACATGTTATATATGTCGTCAAAGAGTTGGTGCATGTATTCAATGTTCTAATAGAAGTTGCTTTCTGGCATATCATGCAACATGCGCCAAACGAGCAGGACTTTATATGGAAATGACAAAGGGTGTCAAGGGAGCAATAGCTAATAAACTCAGTTTGAAATCGTATTGTGAAAGACATAGTCCTTTAGATTATGATGTACAAGCTGTGCTACAGGGAATTGAAAGGACAAGATTATTCTTTCATGATACCAAGATTTTAAATGAACAAAATGCAAGATTGAGTTATAATCAAAGAACTGAAAATCGATTGAATATCTTCAAATGGAAAACTGAATCTCATACTCCAATTGCTCCTAAATTATTTTCTGATGTATTGGTTGAAATCTTATTAAGATTAAAAGTTGAAAATCAAATAAGTCTCCCTGAAGAATCAACAGCTCAAGTATTAGACTTGGCTGTGTTGCCAAATAGATCTAAACAAGATATTCTTCAGGATTTACGGGGCATAAGTGATGAAGTATGTCGATATTGGTGTCTTAAACGAGAATTAAAACGAGGTGCACCATTAATACGAAAGAACAACAATTTAACATCAACAAGTTCAATCTTATATGATGCTAATTCTTTAGATATCGGATATCAAGATGAAAATAAAATCACGGAGAAGATTAAATTTGCAAATTTATTAGTAGGTGATCTAGACAGACTTGGATCAATGGGGAAGGAAATGTTGAAACGACAATTAACATTGAATGAATTACATGAATTAGAATTGAATAATGTAGATGTGGTTTACTTTCCAGTGAAGAGTATGATTGAAGTGATACTCTCTCGAATAAACTCAAAAGTTGATGCAGAGTCATTACAGAATTACAAGTTCAAAACTAGTGGGATTACATTGAAGCAAATCCAAATCAAAGCCTCACAATATGGTTATAAATCCTTGATTGAGTTTAAACAAGATGTAGAAACATTCACTAGTGGTGTGTTGACTGAGAATAAACCAACTAGTAATATTTCTAAAAGATTAAAGAATTGGAAACGACAATTTGATAAGGAGTTGTTGGAAATGGATCAACTGGTGAACAGTTATTCAGAAATAGATTTACAAGGAACGCAAACTTGTTTTAAACCATTGGATTATCGAAAGGTATTGTTGGAAAATGATCTTAGTGAAGTAGATGAGGAAACTCCTGAAGATAACGCATTATTTCAACAATTCCTCGGAAAGGAAATGAACAAAATAGGATAAATAGTATTGCACAATATAGTTTTACCCTATATGAATTCTTCATTGTTCTATTTAATCATTCGACTTTATAATTTTTAATTTTGTGTTATTTCACTGTAGTTACGGTTATTTATTTTTTTTTCTACTTCTGGTTATCTGATTTACACGTCGACAATGTATTTTTTAACTTCCGAAACAAGAAAAAAATAAAATTATCCCGGATCTGTTCTAATTTCGAGGGGAAATGTTGTACCCCTTACATGAATTTCACAATTGCAGAAATCCGTCTCACAAGTTTTACCTTGGCACAATGAGGTTATATTTGAATAGAAACCTGAGTTATTTTAACGAGGGGTATACTTTGGACATGTAACCGAGAATTTGAAATTCTTCTCGTAGTTTAGTTTCGGTAATTACCATGGCATACTTGGCGGTGCAGAAGTCACGTTTGCGGTACTGTGTAACTTTAGATCTATCTTCAAACGTGTTAAATTACACAATTGGTTATGTCATGGTTGACTACCATTGCTGAATCTAATTTGTATACTTGAATCATTGAGTTATGAGTGAGGATATTTGTTCAATTCTGTGCAATCCATTATTATTTCCTATCATTGTGTAACTTTCCTTTTTAGTCGGTACCTTAAACCAAATGAGAATATTTTAAAATTCTTATTGTCTCATGGAAAAAGAAAAATTTGATTTAAAAAAAAATAATGAGATCGGGTCGTGGATAACCAACAAGCAAAAAAAGAAAATGCAAAAAGCAAAACAACAATTAAAAGCTGCCAATTATTCCAAAAGCCGTCACAGGGTATCTCAGTGCATACCTTCATCCTTGCACTCACCAACTACAATTCACTCATTGACATACGTGACTCGCCACCTGTCATTTCATGTTCAAAACCGCAAACAAAACCCAACAATTTGTCAATAGTTAATATCCAAATCCAGACAGCAATTAATTAATTCACACATGTCCCAGGCAACACCCACATCCACCCCTGTGAGGAAGAAACTCCCTATGATCGTGGATGTCGCCATCGATAACACCACGGGACAACAATTGTATCAAGTACATGAATCTTCCAATCTGATACGTCAGGAAATGCCAAAATCGACAAAGTTTACGCGTACTGCTATAGAGGATACGGATGTTGAAAAGACACCAATTAGAAATGTGTTGGGCACCTTGAGTCCCTCCACTCAGGAAAAGAAATATGTTGATGAGAGATTTGGGATGGGTAAGGAAGATAATGATGATATTTGGTCGGGAGATGTTGAAAAGGCATTTGAAGAAGTGTTACGACTTATTCCCAAGAATGGATTAACTAAAATTAAAATCTCAGGGAGATCATGTGGGAGAAATGAATTAATTTCCGATTATATTTTCACAAAAACTGGAAAGTTAAGAACAAGAAAACAAATTTCATCTCATCTTCAAGTTATTAAGAATTTAGGTGAGAATAAAACTCTTATCAATTTAATCAATGACGGTCCTGGTTATACAAATGAAATTGAACGTG
>JAKTZF010000818.1:0-10577 GCA_030705235.1 Spathaspora jeffriesii
AATTAATTGATGCCACTGCTAGTGTACCTAATATTGGCAATTTGAATTTGGAGGAAGAACTCAATAACCTACTTGATGATCACACTGAAGTCAACGTATCAAAAAGTAATAGATCCAATACATTTACTAATCTATTGCCTGAATTCAATTTGTCAGATTTGGATCATCCAAATATAGCGTCGACAAATAACCTTGATCATGAAGGTCCTAGAACAGTAAGTAATTCACAATCACCCAATCTTCAACCAAGTGATACATCCAAACCAATATCCTCGCTTCAACAAACAATCAGACAAAAATCAAATCTTGTACCTATTACTTCCGAAGCTGCGTTTAAATCTCATAACAATCATCAAGAATCAAACCATCATTCACGAATTTCAGCATATGCTAGACTTGATTTTGAAAATTTCACATTTTTCGTTCAAACTCTTCAAGTTGTAGTTGGTAGAAGGTCTAATGACGAATTGTTACAAAGTAGCCATCATGCAGTTGATATTCATTTATCTTCTAAAAAGGCAATATCTCGAAGACATGCGAAAATATTTTATAATTTTGGTACTCAGAGATTTGAAATTTCAATATTAGGAAGAAATGGTGCATTTGTTGATGAAGTATTTGTTGAAAAGGGGTTAACTATTCCTTTGAAAGATGGAACTAAAATTCAAATTGGCGACATTCCCTTTGAATTTGTATTACCTTCAATTGAACCAAACGAAGAGGACGAATCTAAACTTAATCCAAGTGATGTAATTAACTTACGATCAACAATATTTAACAAGAAATCTCCATCACCTCAACCACTTCCTCACCCTGCTCCTAAGAAAGAAGCCAAAGTTAAACTAGAGAATGACAAACTTGAAGATAATTTTAAACAACCTACAAAACCACCACAACGTAAGAATTCGATATCGAGACGTGATTCACTTCTTAAAATTAGAAGATTGTCAAATGCAAGAAGAAAATCTCAAGCTACAAACGATGAAATCAACGAATTATTAAAAGATTTAGGTGTTACTTCCATCGATGCAATTTCAGAAGAGAACTCGGATTTATTAGATGCTCAAATTCAAAGTTTATTACAAGAAGCAGATTCAGAAGTTGAGCCAGAAACTAAATCTCATTATAATGAATCACCAATAATAGATGATGAAGAAGAAGAAGAAATTACGAAAATAGAGAATAATGAAATTAATGATATTGAAATGAATTTATCTGTAATAGATCAAGAAATTGCAAGTTTGGCACCTTTAATCGACGCTCACAACCAAGAATTGATGAAGGAAAAAGAGGAAAAGAAGAAGATACTTGAAAAGGAAAAAAAGAAGAAGCAACAACAACAACTACAAAGACGTAGAAGTTCTATGGTAAGGGCAAGTGTGGCTACTTCTGATTCACCAATACTAGCAGGAGCATCAACAACTACAGCTGGTGCTACCACACCTAAAGTTGCTCCACTTATGGGAAAGCCAGCTTCTATTCAACCTCCAGCATCAAGATTGTACAATAGAACAATTATTAATGGATTAACTTCCGTACCGACATCTGATGGAAAGTCCACTGGTTTAACATCTCCTACATATGTTCCCAAACAAATAATCCCTCCCAGACCTCCACCTCCAAAGTTGGAAGTTCCTGTATTATTGGTGACATCAGAACCTGCAGCTACAAGATCTCGTCCTCCTCTTCGTGCAATAACCGTCAGTGATTCATCGTACTTATCTACATTTGACGTACCCAAGACAATAGAAGAACCATCTAAGTACCCCAAACCAAAGCTTAGAAAAGAAGCTCCCAAAAGACCATCAAAGAAAGTATATTCCCAAGATGAAATTCCGGAACAACATAGAACAAAACCAAATGTTACCTTTATAATGATTATCACTAGTGTCTTGAAAACAGAAGCCGCTAAAAATGGATTAACAATAAATGAAATTACCGAAGCAATAAAGGAGATTTATCCATATTACAAGTATTGTCAAGACGGTTGGCAATTTTCTATTGGTCATTGTATCAAATTCAATAAAATCTATAAACGGCTTATGAAACGAGGTACGGAATGGTTATTCTCTATAGATGACTTGTATATAAACGAACGAGAAAAGGCAAGAAAGAAACAACAAGAAATAGCAGCGGCAAAAGCTAAGGCAGAGGCTGCCAGACAAGAAGAATTAAAACAGAAACAAAGATTAGAAGCTCAACAAGCAATGAATCAGAATTTAGCATCCAGAAATTTCAATTCGCCTTATGGAATCCAAAATCCTGCAAGATTGACTCAGAACCAATTCATTTCGCAATTGCCATATACTAAACAACAATCAATTGGTGAGGGCCAGAAGCCAAAGACAATCGCCGAGTTGGCGAGTGAAATAAGAAGGGATGGCGTTTCAGGATCCAAGGCCCCAGTGTATTTCAAGCCAACTTCGCCACCAACACTGTCAGTCACAACCACAGCTAGTGGAGGGGCAAACACAATCAAGGCTCAATTAGCAGCAAATAGGTCTCAATCTCCTCCTCCATCAATTTCCGATCCAAACACTCAGAAATCATTGGAGTATTTACGAAAGGAATTATTTGTATTGTATCGTGCCAGAAAATTAACTTATGATAAACAAACTGCAACTGTGTTAATTACCAAGGCATTGGCAACGACAATTGCCCAAGTCAATAGTATTGGTGCCAAAGCTGGATGTGGTGAAAATGCATTAGGGTTTTTAGTTGAAAAAGCCCCACAACAAGTTAGTAAGATATTGGATATTGCGTTAACAAAATCAATTAAGGAGCATGATGGCACTTATTCAAATTCCAATAGCAGAGCATCAACACCAGTTCCGCCTCAACAACCCTCAACTACCACACCAACAACACCAACAACAGTAACATCTACTAATGCTACAGTAACCACGGCAATAAATGCATCACCACCACTATCCAATATGACCAAGTCTGCTTCCCTTCCAGCTACAATCAATGTTGAACAACCACAAGCGAAGACCATAACGACGCCACCAATTATCGGAACAGATAACCCAGTGAAAGCAGTGGTCGATGCAGCAGCCGCAGCAAGGAACGAAACCAAATCAGTACCCTTAGTGACTGTAGGTTCACAAAATCTGCCTGTCAAACCAAATGTTCCATCCACGTCAACACCCACATCGAGTCCACAACCTTCTTCAGCTACTTCTTCACCTCCAATTTCCACTCCCTCATCATTGGCCAGGCCGCCACTGTTTGTGTCATCAAAACCGAAGGGAGATTCATTGGGTCGCCCTACAGCCTTCGGAAGACCTCAAGGGTTGGGAAAACCTAATAATTCATCAGCATTATCTCGTCCACCTTCATTCTTGTCCAATAAGCCTACTTTTAGATCAAGTGAAGAACAGCAACTGGAACATGGAGTTAAGCGAGAGTTTGAAAGTTCTTCTGTAAATGACCAACCGAAAAAAATTACACGGATAGACTGATCAAATAGTGGGGTTCTATGTTTTCTCTTAATTTATAATTTTGTAACATTAATGTATAGTTATCTTGTATATTGCAGCATCTAAACGTAGTTTGCAGTTTTCTTGTGTAAAACATGCAAAAACCGTATTCTTAAACTGTAAAATTTACAAACATGTAAATATTCCCTGTTGTGGAAAATGCGCATCAAGGGTGGCGACCATTCTGGAAACCAAAAAGACCAAGTGATAATAAGTGGTAATCAACCATATCCAATTCCATCAATTGAGATATTATTAATTGAGCAATTCTAATTTCAATAATTTACACATAAATTGTTATAATCTTTAAAAAATTTGCAAGAATAAAACCATACAGAATATACCTTGAACAATGAATACAATCTCGAATAGATTCACCCACAGCAATTCCAATGCCGTTACAAGTGAAATTAATACAATTCATAATTCACTTTCCCATAAGCAAACTCTTGAGTTAGCACCATCAATTTCAGTGCCACCAATCTCTCAGCCAACCGATTTTTTACGAGCTCATACTGATGATGCTTCTAATCCTGATTGTAAAATCAAAATTGCTCATGGTACAACCACATTAGCATTTAGATTCCAAGGTGGGATTATAGTTGCAGTTGATTCTCGTGCTACTGCTGGTAATTGGATTGCTTCACAAACCGTGAACAAGGTTATTAGAATCAACCCTTTCTTATTAGGTACCATGGCTGGTGGTGCTGCTGATTGTCAATTTTGGGAAACTTGGTTAGGTACACAATGTAGATTACATGAATTGAGAGAAAAGGAAAGAATCTCAGTTGCTGCTGCTTCCAAAATTTTAAGTAATTTAGTATATGAATATAAGGGGATGGGATTAAGTATGGGTACCATGGTTTGTGGTCATACCAAGAAAGAGGGACCTGCTATATATTACGTTGATTCAGATGGAACTAGACTAAAGGGAGATATATTCTGTGTTGGTTCAGGTCAAACATTTGCTTATGGTGTTTTGGATTCAGAATATAAATGGGATTTATCCGTTGAAGAAGCATTGTATTTGGGTAAAAGAAGTATATTGGCAGCCACTCATAGAGATGCTTATTCAGGTGGTTCCATTAATTTGTATCATGTCAATGAACTGGGTTGGACTTACCATGGTAATCACAACGTCGGTGATATCTTCTGGGATATTAAAGAACAAGAGAATTCATTTGTAAATGTTGATGGTTAAATAGATATATATTTGTTAGCCAAAAGTTATAGTAAAATGCAGAATAGAATACGATAAGTACAAGTAGATTTAAGCAATGTGTACACTGCAAAATAGATAATAACACATCTAGGTCTGCAGCCCTAGATTAAATAATTTACACGTGACTACCTTCCTGTATATACATTTTTGTACTCACTTTTCTGGTGCGGTCCATAGTTAACAAAATTATAGTGCGAATAATACTGAAAAATTTTGTTAGCAAGAGTGCGACCTTCTGTTAAAAGTAGAAAAATTCTTTCTCTCCTTCTCCTTTTGCTTGATCAACATATCGAAGTAAATACAGCCAAAATGGTATGTAAAAGATTCTAACAAACAGGGAGCAGAGGGGAAGCATATATGAATGAAAGGATGTTTCCAGAATTAGTTGAATTAGCATCAAATGAACCTTGAGATCAAGATTTGAGATCTAAATTATTGAAAATATCAATAAGGCGATGGGAGTATCTGCCCTGTAAATTCGCAGAGAGATATGAAAGATGTCTGCTAGAAGTAACAATATAAGATTCAACATACTACGACATGTATATCTCATCCACACTAATAAAGAACCCAATCTTTTATTTCACTTTCTTCCCATTCCACATCCAATACATTATTTGTACATCCTTACTAACAGTTATAATAGTCTGCTAAAGCTCAAAACCCTATGCGTGAATTACGCATTGAAAAGTTAGTCTTAAACATTTGTGTCGGTGAATCCGGTGATAGATTAACCAGAGCCTCCAAGGTTTTAGAACAATTATCTGGTCAAACCCCAGTTCAATCCAAGGCTAGATACACTGTCAGAACTTTCGGTATCAGAAGAAACGAAAAGATTGCCGTCCACGTCACCATCAGAGGTCCAAAGGCTGAAGAAATCTTGGAAAGAGGTTTAAAGGTTAAGGAATATCAATTAAGAACCAAGAACTTCTCTGCTACTGGTAACTTCGGTTTCGGTATTGACGAACACATTGACTTGGGTATCAAGTATGATCCATCTATTGGTATTTACGGTATGGATTTCTACGTTGTCATGGGTAGAGCCGGTGCCAGAATTGCCAGAAGAAAGAGAACTAGAGGTGTTATTGGTAACTCCCACAAGACTAACAAGGAAGACACTATCCAATGGTTCAAGCAAAGATACGATGCTGATGTTTTGGATAAATAAGTTAATTTATGATTAAGAATTTAATTTGTATATTTTAATTTAAACGGAAACAAAAGATTCATTGTATATTATCAAAGTTACAAGTGTAGCGTAGATGACAATCTGAAAGATCAAGATTGGTGCCAGTCAGTAATGTAGAACTTAGACATATTTTTATTATAGCTGTAATAATTTGAAAGTGAATGTCTTGCTTAAAAAAATGGAAGCCTTGATCAAGTCCCTCACAAAGAAAATGTGTGTGTGGTCGAGGACTTAGACAGATCAGTTCTTCTAGTTCAACAGTGTATACCCATTGCCCTGGGTAGTCGTATTTTGGATCTTTTTCCTGTGAAGATGAGTATGTCCGTGTCACCATTCCGGAGTTACTAAAATTAGGATCTTGGAAATATTTGTCATTCACCTGATAAGCACACGGAGTTACGTCGCCAACTCACCGCGTTTAAAGGCTTCGCCCGATGTGAAATACCACTATCGCCGGACTTCCTGATTAGGTAATCCCGAAGGTATTACGAAGCAGAAAAAAGAAAAAAATTTGTAAGCACTGACAAATTATGCTTGAGTTTGTTTCCAGAATACGCTATCACCGTATCTGAAATTTGCAACCATCTCGAATATAAATATGACCATGAATCATGTTTTGAATAAGCCTAAAATTCTTAATTCATTCACTAACAGCTTCAAATAGTAATAATAACAATTAGAAATGGTTCCAAGATTGATTAGAGACAGTTTTGTAGGAAGATTAATCTATAATCTTTCCGGTCATAAATACTTCACATACCCAGAAGAACAATCAGATTATATTGTTTCCGAAAAATATTTAAGTGAATATAAAGTTGAAAATTTCGACAAAGTTGAAGTTGAAAGTATTGGATCTAGTAGTTCCCTTGATTCTGAAACCACTAGAATTCAACAAGCTGATGATATTATTGTCACTTGGGAAGGAGAAGATGATCCAGAAAACCCTTTGAATTGGTCGGTTGCAAAGAAAGCTTTTGTCATTTTCCAAGTGTCATTTTTAACCACATCAGTTTATATGGGTTCAGCAGTTTATACTCCTGGGATTGAACAACTCATGCAAGAATTCAGTATTGGACTGGTTGTTGCTACTTTACCATTAACTCTTTTTGTTCTTGGTTATGCCGTTGGTCCATTGGTATTTAGTCCACTTTCTGAAAATGCTGCCTTTGGAAGAAATTCAATTTATATTTACACCTTAGCATTATTTTTTATTTTACAAATTCCAACAGCGTTAGTAGATAACATTGCTGGATTATGTATCTTAAGATTTTTAGCAGGTGTTTTCGCTTCTCCATGTTTAGCTACCGGTGGTGCCACGGTTGCTGATGTCTTAACTCCTCCATACATTCCTTTGGGATTAGCTTCATGGGCACTTGGTGCTGTTTGTGGTCCTTCATTTGGTCCATTCTTTGGTTCAATTTTAGTTGTTAAGGGAGGTTGGAGATGGACTTTTTGGTTTATGTGTATTGTTTCAGGGTTTGCTTTATTCTTCTTATCATTTACATTCCCAGAAACTTATGGTAAGGCTTTATTATACCGTAAGGCAATGAGATTAAGAGGTATTACAGGTAACCAAAGAATTACCAGTGAAGGTGAAATTGAAAACCGTTCCAAGACTGCTCGTGAAATCGCTATTGAAACCTTATGGAGACCAATTGAAGTCTTTATTAAGGAACCTGTTGTTCTTATGATTAATTTCTACATTGCCTTGGTTTACAGTATATTCTATCTTTTCTTTGAGGTATATCCAATCTTCTTTGAACAAGTCAGAGGTTTCACTTTGATCGAATTGGGAACAACCTATTTTGCCACTGTGATTGGTATTATCATTGCCGCCATTATTTACATTCCAGTTGTTTATAAGGTTTTCACGAAGAGAATTCTTACAGGACAAGGTGTTCAACCTGAAGTATTCATGCCAATTGCTATTGTTGGTGGGATTTTAATGCCTGTTGGATTATTTATTTTTGGTTGGTCGGCAACTAGACATACACATTGGATTGGTCCACTTATTGGTGGTGCCATTTTCTCAGCAGGTGGGTTTTTAATTTTCCAAACTATGTTTAGTTTCATTGCTGGATCGTTCATGTATGTTGGTTCAATCTTTGCTGGGAATAATTTCTTCAGATCGGTTACTGCTGGATGTTTCCCATTATTTGGAAGACCATTATATAATAATTTAGCAACTAAGGAATTCCCAGTGGCTTGGGGTACTTCAATCTTAGCATTCCTTGCTTTGGCCATGATTGCAATTCCAGTTTTGTTTTATTTGAATGGTCCAAAGTTGAGAGCTAGATCAAAATATGCTTTACAATATTAGAGAATTCATTGAGAATTCATTGGGGTTTGTTTTCAGTTCATTTAATTTGGCGTTTTAGACTTATAGAGTTTATAATAGAGTAATAGAGTAATAATATAATTGTTAATTTTCAAAGTTTCTAGTAGAAAAACACGGTGAACGATATTAGATAGCTAGTCAAGACAATTGTAGTATATATTATATTTTCTCAAACTTTTTAACGAAATTTATGACAATTTGCAACCATTTCATAAACTCATCAAATAGCATTGAATTATGCTAGCCTACTTTTTCTACGATTGATATATAAAATTACAAGCTGAACTATCAGCAATCATCGCATTTGCACCGAATTCACAGTAGTCTAGAATGTTAACACCCCAACTTACAATCTGGGGTTGATAATTTGTAACGGCCCGGTTTGAAATAAACCAAAAATCAATTTTGCCATATCTAGCACAAGAAATTAATCTCTCCACTTTCGACAAATCAAAATCTAACAAAACTGTGGTAGTTGAACCCGTCAAGTTGCTCCATTCAGCAGTTCGGCTCCAGTTCCTTACTCAGAGAATGATATTGAAAAATATTGAGCCGATCGCCGGAGTGTGCAAACTATTTCTTAAAGTGCCGTAGAGCGCAATCGCAAACAAAAAGAAACAACAAAAAAAAAAAAGTAACATCAATTTTCCATATTAGCAATAAAATTAAGGTACTTAATTGGGGAAGAACAATAAGAACATACAGCAATTAAACTAGAAGTCAGATTTCCGTTAATATAATAAAAGCGCCGTCAAGCGTAAATTGAGAATTTCGCCTGATTTAGTGGATATGTTGCCACGTTGGGATTGTAGATATCATCAACCAAAGCAATGGTGTATCCCTCTCAATTTGATGTACCAGCTTGTACCCACGCAGAGGTGAATAAACGTTGCTCTTTGTCTTGTTGCAAAACAATTATAATATTCCCTTAATTTAATTTGCTTTGTTTTCAAGTGGGAATGATAGGACTGATTACCTGCATATAATCATAAAAGAAATATTTTTATTGCCTTGCGATACTGGCATGGCACTACCGGAGCAATACCTTAAAAAAACTTCAGTGGCTGGACCCCCTATACAGGAAATTTTACCCTTTATGTAAGGCAGGACCCACATTAATCATTTTTATTAATATATAAATTTATACAAATAATCGTTCAGGATTGACTACCACATAGTACATTAAACAAGTTTGCCTTTCCCTTAGTCATATTATATTTATTACTTCTCTTGCATTTTTAAGTAAATATTACCGCGTTTGACCTGACAGGTGGAGAACTCATATACACAAACATTTATTCATATAAGAATGGTAACAATCAATTATGAACCTTTAGAGCATTTGCCTTATCTTGCAGAACATATCAGTCCCGAAGAAAGGGCCCATGTTGAACAATTAATCGCAATGGAATTATCTAACCAATTTAACAACAATGTAACTAATATGGTTGAACATACTTATACGATTCACAATCATGATGTACATCAACAACAACTAGAACAACCTCAACTACAACAATTTCAGCATCAATCTCAAGATACATATAACCCTCCTTTACATCCATTAGTTGATCAATTGTTGCCCTTGCCTCCTAACCGTCATACCCGCAACAATCTTTTAAGCAATATGGAAAAACAAAGGTATGAAGAAGATTTGGAAGACGAAGATGAAGACATTCAACAGGACGATACTATGCAGGGAATAGATTTGTCAAGATATAATGGGTTCATTTCTTCTCCATTAGAAGGACCTTCTGAATCTCAAAACAATACAAACTACAATAATTTATATACTACATTGGAATATGCTCATTTACAAGAGCGAAATTTAGAGTTGTTGAAAAGGAATAAAACAGAATTGTCTCAATTGCAATTGCAAAATTTACAAGAGTTGGAGGGAATTAATCAGGAATTAGAAGGTAAATTGCATGCGAAAAGACAAATGATTGATGAAGTTGAACAGATACGTAAGAGACGACAAATTTCTGATTTCAAACCAGTTAGCGATTATTTTCAACAGAAATGGAAAGAAGGTATTTCATCAGCAGTTGAATTGAGTATCGAAGCCGCGAACATACAACAACAGGAATAAACTTGCAATACAACGAAACATGTAGCACATGGTCTTTACGATTAATGAATTTTGAATATATATAGATATATATATAGGGTTGTACATACTAGTACACACATGCATTTCTATTACTTCTATTACTTCCATGTAGTCATCGTTGTAAACCATTTGAATTCTTTGAAGCTTCCTTTTTCTTTTGGAATATCATATCTGATTTCAGACTACCAATATTAACAATTCTAGGACACCCTTCACGATGTTTCTCTTGTCGG
>JAKTZF010000824.1:0-10257 GCA_030705235.1 Spathaspora jeffriesii
CTTCTGTACTATCATGTTCCCCAATTTGAATATTACGACTTAAATATTTAAATGTTAAATCTTTAAGACTCCATCGAAACGTAGGACTTGGTTGAAATTTGGGATATAATATACTGGTATCGATTATTTTATCATGGATTAACCTCATGGCATTCATATCATTTTCTAAACCATGTCCTATTAAAATGGTGTTCATATCCATAACTTGGCCCAATTTCTTAATCAGTTCTTCAAACAGAATAAAATCATCATTTATTTCCGAAATACCAGAAAATCTAGTATTCAAATCGACAACTTCACCAAATGGAAGTACATAAACGTCTAAAACTGTCGCATTAGTGAAATAATCAACAGCTGTGATTCGCATTAATTCAAATCCCTTGGTAGTGAACCCCATTTCACAATCGATTCCGAGAACAGGGTATGTTCCTGTAGTTGTCTTGAACAAGTCCAGGGTGAACTGATATGGAACTGTCTGATGTTTCTCTTGAACTGTTTCTAATAAATATACATGGTGGTTTGCCACTGCACAATGCGATTGGTTTTCTTCAGCCATGCAACATTCATGATATCTCAGACGATCTGGTTTACGTCTGATTTTACCAGAATGATAATGACATTTAACAGGTTCCAATTGTTCACTCACTTGAAAATTAGTACCACAACGACTGCATTTTCTTGCAACAGGGAGTTCTGAATCTATTTTTGGAATATTCATTACAAATCCAAATTTCTCTAATTTATCTCGTGTTATTGTCCATTTACTTAATAATTCCAATTGTTCTTCCTTGGTTGGAGCTTTTGGCTTTGGTTTGTATTTCTCAGGATGTGAGAGTTTATGGATCCGTTGTCTGATTAAAGTTCCGTATGTCGAAGAGGTCGCTGATTTTGCCACTTCATATTCTATTTGCATGGCCTTCTTCTTGGGAGTCCGATGTCTAGGATTGACCTTTAGTATTAACGTGAGGATATGTTCAATAAATCGTTTCCTATCTTGTAATGGTGCGGGTGAATTGGGAACCACTGGTAGGGGCAGAATAAATTTGACATCTTGTGGTGATACCAAGTTTTTAACTCTGGCTCGATATTCTTCCTTTGACTGTGCAGATTTTATTATCTTGAATTCTTTCTCAAGTGCAAGTTGTTTGTTTTGATTTAAAAATTTCAAGAATGATTCTACATTGACAAGTCTTTCTTCATTGGAAATCTCAAAATGAGTTATTGGCTTGATAATATCTTTCTGTGTTTCTTCTAGTTCTCCTTCCTCCTTCGTATCATTTGACTTTGATTTTGATACAGAACTTGGTGATACTGTACTGAGATTGTCTTCATTCTGCTTTTCAGTGACTTCTGAAATTTCATCTCGATAGATATCTATTTGTTGCTTCTTAGTAATTTCTTTAATTTGATCGGTCAGCTTTCTCTTTTTACTGTCGACTTCGACTGTGTTAACATCTGGCAGGAGTGAATTGGGCGTGGATACATTCGCTGGGTTTGTTTCGACCTCCTTGGGTATATCCGCTTGACTCGATAGACTCTTATGGTGTTTCTCCTTTGGATAAACCTTCTTGGGGTGATCGGATTGGCCAGTCTTGCCTGTTTGCATGATAACCTTGGGTATTGAAGCATCTGATTCTTCATTTTTATTGACAAGCTTACTTGTAGCAACTTCAGTTCTCTCTTCGACCACATCTGGATCCCTAAGTATGGATAAAACACTATCTAGCGATATAGGCTGGTGAACTTTAGAAGCTGTCAAAGTACTCGAATCTGGCTTCCCACTAGCCGTATTAATATCTCTCTCAATCTTCTTAGAATGAGAGAATATACAATTAACATTCTCGCATTTCTTATTCTCTTTAATAGACGGACATTCAAATTGTTTGAAATATTTCGGATCTCTAAACATGGAAGATCCCGGTTGGTATGTATTAAACCTTGGTTAAGCCTTGATATATAGCCCTAGATAATTTAGGGTAATCGAAAAAACAAGTTACCCGCACAAGACTGTAATATAAATACTCATCGAGAATTTAAATTTTCTTATTTTTTCTTCCTTTCTTTTTCTTTTCTCTGTCGACGTACTTCATAGGATCATTTCTATAGGTCACGTCCCTCTTTGACTCTTCAAAAGAGCCACTGAATCCAACTTGGTTGATGAGTGAGATACCCTTATACCCTCAAAGTGAGAATATGGTTTAGCTTGACTGTGATTCTTTGCAATCTGGTCATCTACTTGTTTGCCTTTTTTTTCATTATTTGTATTGTTGACCTTCGGGAAGATTATTATGAATAATGGTTTTTTAAAAGGAGCGATGATCTTTACCCTTTTCATTATGCCTTCTCGGAGGACTTTGAATTGGGTGGGTATAAGTGGCTGTCTGACAAGTTACTTTATTCTAAATTTTAGAATATAGTGATTATAGTTAACCTTGTGTTGTGGGTCGACCAAATGTTGTCTTCAGAGAAACGATAACTTTATATATTGTGTATTTTTACTTTAATAAAAGCCTTTTTCACATTGAAATTTGATTATTTGTAGTACTATCGAAAATCTATTATATGACTTATAATGTAAATGATTAGGTTATATTAATCTATAGACTTACACTACTAAGTTGGCTGACTTTGTTGGGTATTCATATAATTTATAATAATCAACAACTTTACCATTCAAATTATTCTCTCCCTTAATTGGCAAATAAAATACATTTCTCCAATTTTGCTCACCTATAATCCAAAAGTCCAAGCAATTCTGTTTAATTCCATAATCAGTAGGGATATCAATAGTTCTAAGCGTCTCATTTGTTGTTGTAGAACTAGAACTAGCAAAAAATGATGGAATGCCTAGTTTAATGGTCATAATAAATTGATCAATTCCTAATAATTGCATACAAGTATTATACCCTGTCTCACGACCATTTGGTGATTGTGCTTGTTGTACATTTGTTGCAAAATCGCGAGGAACAGTAGAATGATTGAATCTGCTAGAACGAATCTTATTGTTTAAATTGCTGAATTCCAACGTTGTTAATCCCTTCAAGATTTGAAACGTTTGCACCACACATAAAACTACAATCCAGATATTTTGCAACAAACACCACATGATTAAATTATAATGGAAATGATGATTCTTGTATCCATAACATAAATCATCTCCAACTAATGCACATACAATACTGGAATCTTCATCTTCAGACTCATATGCATCTTTCAATTGATCAAAGTATTTAATTGACCCCCAAACGAAAAATACTATTCCTAAATGTAATGAATAAACAAAAGTCATGAAAAGTTTATGGTTCCTCACACCAATGTCATTATATACCCAAGGACAATAATGATCGAATCTTGCAATCAATTTGTTATTGTGTTTGGAATATTTCGAACGTAATGGTTTTCTAACAAATGTATTCACACAGAAATGATCAGTATCAAATTGTCCATGTTCCATCAAGTCCTTAACTTGAGCTAATATGACAGAATTGTCCGCAGGTGTAGGAACAAACCCGGGGTTTAAAAACATAGATTTGAAAAATGCCCATGAAAATAACCCTATGCAACTGCCAAGGAAGATATTCAAGAAAAACTGACTTATAAATGTGGTTGGTAAAATGGCATATGCCCATACCATAATTGCCCAAAATGCCGTGGCTGAAAATAACCCAGCAAAAATTGGAGATTTGGGAAGTGCTTTATCATCAATTAAATATGTTGGAACAATGAATTTATTCACAATGAAAATACCAATTGCTAAAATTCCAAATGCTAAAATTAATTTTGGAATTGCAAATCCTTGATATATAGAACATATGTTTAACACAATTGGAAGTAAAATATAAGGGGTAAAGAATGTTATTAATTTCCCAATTCTCGGTTGTATGAATCGTCTCCGTGGGGCCCAGTTATTCTTGGGGTCTCTATCACATTCATTTAATACTTTTATCCATGTCAGAGAACAATTCATATCTTTGGCAATATCAAAAGTATCTTTACCTTGATCATTTTTGAAATGAATGTCTGAACCTGCTTTGAGTAAGGTCTTGAGAACAACCTTGTATCCTTTCATGAAAGCCCAGTGGATTGGTAAAAACAAGGTATTATCTACTTTGGATACGTCGGCTCCAAATTTCAATAATGCGTTAACTGTGAATGTATCTCCTTGGTATGCGGCCCAATGTAAACTGGTACGATTAAACCCATCAGGTTCATCCACGTACAATTTTTTAGTGGAATGAGCATCACAACAATTTAATAACAAATAAATTACCAAAGTAATGTTGGAACTATGTACAGCCAAATGTAACGAATTATACGATTGTGAATCGCGTAAAGATGGATCTGCTTTGGAATGCGTCATTAAACAATCGACAATGTAAACCAATCCATTCCTACATGCCCAATGCAAGGGACTGGCCTTTAATTCACCCCCCACTTTGTTAGGATCGGCACCCTTGTCAAGTAAGAATTTCACAAGTGTCAATCGATTATTAATACAAGCCCAATGTAACCCAGTTATTCCATCTTCAAATGTCTCGTTAGGTTCGACTTTCTTGGAAGTGATTAATTCTTCCACAACGGCTAAATCTCCTTCTTGACAACTACTCATGAATTGCGCTAAGGTAGGGTTAAGTTCCATTTCAGTAGGTGCTATTGGAGGAGGTGTTGTTTCTGTTTCGGAAATGTGTTTATCTAAATCTACTGTAGCTGTGTCTAATATGGCATCTGTAGATTTAAGTGAAGTTGTGTCCAGGTATGAACCTTCTTGTTCCTGTGTATCTTCTGGTTCTTCTTTTGCATTTTCGAAACTATTTGTATCCAAATCAATAGTAGCCATTTCAATATCTGTCTCTTTAACATCAGATGTCCCATTGACTAAAATTTTCAGGGTCGTTTCTGATATTTGTTGGACTTTGCCTTTAATTGTTGGGACTTGTGATGCTTCATCTTCTGAATCTCTTTGTTCAGCAATTGGTTTACCTTCAACATGATTCCTGTGATCTGCCAATGTTTGCAGATCTGACTCTTTAGTGTCAATTTCTAAAGTTCCATCGGTAGTATATGCAATTTTATCAACAAGATCGTTCTGTTTAATTTCTGGATCAACAAGTTTAGTAGATTTACTTGTTTCAAGTACTTGATTAATACGATCAGAGTCCGTTTCAACTTCCTTGTCTTCCCTGATCAATTGCGATTCCAGTATATCCTTCTCAATAGGAATATCGTATTCAACCTTGTGTGAGGGTGACATTCTATTATTCTATTATTCTATGCAGCTGTCGTAGTGTCTACTTCGGCTTTATTAATATGCAAACGTAATAATTGTAAAAAAAAATATTGAAAGAAAAAAAATGATAAGTTCCCTTAGTTAAGAAGGCGAAGTGGCTCACCATCCAAATCGGTACATACACGAACATGGCTATGTACAATTTTACAGCCAAAGTATAAAGTCGTGCAACAGGTGCTTCTATGATAGGAGATCGAGGAAGATTTAAGATAACAATTGTGGCATTAGCTCCTGTGTTGGTGATAAGAGGAGTGACATTTTGAAAGTTACAAATGTTTATTTAGATGTTTCTATATATAGGTATGTTACTTTACTGATTTACAACCAAATTCGCTGCTCTCTGGAAACTGATCATAATAGGGAAAACTTAAGCAATTTGTAATTGATTAAGTGAGATCTTGGAGTCTGATTGTGCTCTTACGGAGATTGGTTGCTGTTTAATGATAGTTGTCTATGAGCTGGATTTGCTTGATATTTGCAATGTCTAGTCAGCTTTCTATACTGGATTTTTTGGATTATTTCTATTTATTTGGGTGTTATTCTCCGATAGTTTGCAGTTCTTCCCACTCATATACGTCTCCTTCTTCATCTTCCTGGTCTGTTATTAGTTGCAAATTCATTTCGCCCACCTTGATCAAATGTCTTTCCAAAATAAGAAAATTACGAGAATTCGTCTTATACCCAATTTCAAATATTACCCCAACAATAGGAATAGATCCAAATGTAAAATCAATCAACCAATTAAGTACAAACAAAAGTTGCAAATACCAAGGAAATCCATCATCCAATTCCCATGTCAATGTTAATAACTCCAATGACCAATACGAGGTAATCATGGTACCGAGGATAGGTATTGTCTTCATAATGCTGGCCCATCCAAATTTCATTGATCCAATAGAAAACCGAAAGTCACATCTATAAGCACGTTTTCTAAATATTCTTAATATACTCAAATCATTCTCAGAAATACCATCAGGAATCCTTCGTGAGATTTTTTTATAGTATTTCACATGTCCGATTTCATTGATGTCAATGGGTATATATTCAAAGTATGGGTTTTCCACTCCTAATTTGTACCATTGATGGTCTCTCAAAACTTGAGGTACAGTATATTTCCAAATCATAGATCGAATTGGCATTTCTCTTGTAATTCTTTAATACAGAAGAAATGGTGAAAGTATATTTAACAGCCTAAAATGGAATAACAAAAGTCAAGCTGCCAAGAGAATAGATTGTCTGATATTTTGCTTATTCTCTTCCAGAAAAACTCGATTCTAGGAACTCAAAAAAGTATCTGTACTTGAATTATTGGTTTACAAGATATTCATACTACAACAATATAAAAGAAATCAATTGATAAATATCTGGCGGTGGTTTGCAACCGATATGACAACTAATGTGACAAAATCGAGTTAAGTCGTAGATTTTCGGTGGTTGTTCTATTTTTTCAAACGTGCATAGCTTGTGTCTGACACAAGAAAAAAAAAACAAAGGGATCACATCTGCATGTGACAATGCCCCAATTTTTGCCCGATGTGGTAAATCTATTGTTAACTTTGAAATGTTGTGCTACAATCAAATGCAAATGAGTTAATTTGAAAACATTAAGCAAATCTAAAATTTTAAAAAGAAATAGTCTGTGAAAATAAAACTAATGCCATTAATCACTTGCGTTCTTCGTATAAAATCTAGCAGTTAGTCGCATTCATCTTAATTTAAGTTTCTTTTAACACACAGATTTATTCGCCAACACAGAATGGTTCTTAGGTCCTTCTTATATGCAACTATTAGGAAGGTACCCTTGTCGAAATATATACCAGTTGTCAAAAGAGCACATGATATTGAACAAGAAGAGAATCCTGAATCTCGAGATCTAGATGTTTCTCAGTCTCAACTGGAGCTTTCCGAAGATGTTATTCAACAATATGAGTCGTCACTCGATGATATTCAAATGGAGCAAGTTAATCTACAGCGTGATAGAATCGAACGATATTATCCCGAGGAAGGTGTATATTACGATCAAACTGCATTCCTGATGCGGGATATTGGGGATGGATATACCCAAGAATTTCATTCTGAAAGTTGTACCTTGGTTGATTCTTCTTGTCCTGGATCAAGTAATGCCGGTGCTTCTAGTACATTTTGTACGATGACCGAATCTCCGGTACAGAAACAATATATTGATGATCAAAACACCAAATTTAATGATTTGATAACAAACAACATAGATGTGGTTTTGAATAGTGATAGACCTACACCAAACCGAGAATTAATTAATACAATTTACAAGAACAGAGGTGCAATCTTATCGGCATTAACTAATCAAATGACTTCTCGTTTACCACGAGTGCCCCTGTTACCACGGGTTCCTCTGTTTTTCAGAAGAAATGACGACACGATAGAATCATCTAGACTGGCTTTAGATGAACCATTTGTGCCTAGCCAATGTTGTCTGGATAATAACAGTGATAGTGGATACGAAGAAGAAGATATTGATGAAGATGAAGAGCTTGACCAAGTATTGTTTGATTTGGATGATGAGATTAAGATAGACATATTCCTTGATTCGCTTGATCAAGAAACAAAAATAAATCTATATAATCTGCTCAGACGAGATCTTCAATTACCAGATGGTTCGGATTTATTCTCAACCAATAATAGATCAATGATTGACAAGATTCAATTATTCTTGATTATTTCCATCAAATTAGTTATGACGGGGTTAAAATTGATAATTCCTTTAACAAAATACGTTTATTACAAATTTCAAAATAATCAATTTTATTTCTTCAATAGTAAGAATGCTGATAAATTATTTGATACTATTCTCAAACTAATGAATTACTTAGATTCTAAATTGAATAGTAACGAAGATATAATTAATAAGATTTCCCAGCATGATTATATTAAACCTGAAGCAGAAATGGAACAAATGTATCAAGATTTTTCCAATTATGCTGGAGAACTATTAAATCCAAGTAAAGTTATGGAAAAGTATGTCAATAAAGATGATTTAATGAGAACAACCATGATTGAGTATCTTATTAATCGATTAAACCGAGAAGAGAAATCTTCCTACCCTGAAAACCCAAAGTATAATATTTATTATAGTGGGAAATCCAAGAATTCTAGACAAACAACATCTCGACCTACAACACCTAGACAAACAACATCTAGACCTACAACACCCAGACAAACAACATCTAGATCTACAACACACAACCAACTTTTTGAAGGTCGTGGCCCTAGCTGTAGCAGCAGCAGTGAATCTTCCTCAATTTCAGGATATAAAAGTTGTGTATCGTACGTTTAACTTGCTACGCGATATATTATTCCATTATCTTTTCGTTATTTTAACTGAAATAGATCTGCAAAACTTTTAAGGGGGTTCCAAAATAATATTATTTGAATTAACTTTTCGTTGAATTTGATAACTGAAGGGTTATTCCGCGGTTTGTTTTGGGATTCCACATTTGACATTTCATCTGTACACATTTTTTAGAGACTTTCTTTACAACGACGTTATATTGTTTTCCTTCTTGAACTAATTAGCTAATTTTTTAATATAAATTGACATTCAATTCGTAAAACAAGAGGAATGTGTAGGTTGGTGACACACACGTTTTATCAATCAGGACAACAGTCTTTGTCTTATCGTTTGTTCATTGTCTATTGTTTATTGTGTGCATTATACACCCAACGGTTTGGGAATATTTTTTCAGATCAAAAATATTTTAAATTTAGACGGTTCGTAAATCACTAGATTTGGCAAAAAGCTTAGATACTCCCTTGCTTATCGTGTAGTTTATCAACATGTCTGTGGGGGTTAACAGATTTGAAAGGGGTGATAAAATATTAATGTGATCGAAAGGGGAGAGCTTACAAGGTGGGGAACACTTGGATTCAAATCTTTGCAAGAACTTAATTTTGGTAAAATTCTTGCTAAATTTAGATTTAATACTGTAGAGTGAGGAAAAAACCACATAAACAAAAACAAAGAATGTCGGCTATTTACATCTTGAAACAAACCTTTTGCAACATTATATGACAGTAAAATGTGAAGTGTTACCGTCTAATTACTTGAGTTAACAAAACATCATTCACAGTTCAAATTGATTCTGGTTTTATATAGATGTTACGGATAATTCTCGTTCTCACTTCTTGGAGTATATTCATAAAAAATAAGGCCGATTAGTCCGAACAAGAACTGTAACATTACTAATTCGATGATCCAACAGATCTAAGCCTTGAAATCTACTTAATTACAAAATACCAAGAATAAACCATTACACAAGATAAAACAAGAAAGAAACACCGAAAAAAGAATAGTGGGCTGTGGTTGCAAAAATCATAATTCAAGTGACAATTAGTCATAAAATCAAAAACGTTAAAACAACACATATTCACATACATGGACATAATGATAATGATTGGGTCGCTTGAACTTACTTTGGACGTGTTTCCTCTAAGATTGAGGTTTACGTGGCTCGGCCAAACGGTTGCAACGGATACGGACAGATTTCCTATTGTATCCATTATTTGCACGTGCAGGCTAATGGCTGCCAAAATTCAATGTTCCTTTAAACCTAAGTTAGATAAAGTTTACATGGAAAAAGAGTACAATTATGTGGGTTGGGTTTAATTGCATCTAGCTTGGCATAGGTTGTATTTCATTAAACAATCTTAAATCAGTATACCATGCCATGTCACCCTTGGTTCCATATATACGAAACATTAATCTCACTTTGATCTAACAAGATCAAGTATTTGGTGAAGTATGGAAATAAATCGGAGATAATAAGGTTGAAACTGTGAATAGGGGAGCATATCAGTTTACGTAAAAATCTACCGCGGCTTAGTGTTACAGTTTCATGTTAAAAACTGGCTCATACTTGAAATAGCTGCGGTTGTTTGTAGATTTGAAAAATTTTCTCCCGAAATGCAGAGAATTCACCACAAAATCATGTCGA
>JAKTZF010000830.1:0-10121 GCA_030705235.1 Spathaspora jeffriesii
GTTTGTTGCTGTTTATTTATTCTTGGTGTGTTTATATCCCCCCGGAACAGTTTTATAAAAATTATTAAGAGAAAAAGAAAATGAAAAAAAAAAAAAGAAAGTGTCTTGACCTTTCAAAAATATTTCAAAAAATTTCAACCTTGTGTGTGTGTAACAGGTTGAAGGAGTTTGATCCCATATTGTTTATTTGGTGTTTGCATATAGTATATAAAAAAGACCCTCCAAAGGACATTTTAATAAAAAACAATTTTTTTTTGTAATTACTAAAAAGAGTATAACCAGACACTATTATAAAATATTTTCAAAAAAAGTATAACCAGACACTATTATAAAACGTTTTCAAAAAAGATAGTAAATTATTCAACTTAAACTAAAAACTAAAAACTAATCCTAAAAACACAATCTCGTAAAATGCTAAAAAAACACTCAATGTTATTCGTAGTAGTCATTACCCTTACCTGTATAACCTATACATAATCATATCTTCCAAAACTTCTTCTGGAAACTCCATTAATATCCCACATTAAAATCCCGGCATCTTGACATCCAATTATAATCTTGGAATCATTTGTACTATGAGGATCACAAAATTCAATTCCCAGGACATCCATTTCTCCATGGATATGATTACTACTTTGTTGATAAGTATCATCACAATAATTGGAATACATATATGAGTCCAGACGGGTTATTGACATACTAGGTGCTATCCCCGGCGGAGCACTGGCCCAATCCATACTATTATATACTGATTCTAAATGGGCGGAAACATCAGGGTTTGTATCGAAATCTTCTATGGCTTGAGATATTGATGGTCGGGCTGAGCTAGTTGGGGACACATGTTCAATGGTAGTTCCCTCAGATTCAGGTTGATCACTTGACTCAGAATCCCATTGAGGATAATTAAGTTTCGGAGGTACATTGTATTGCATAGTTGAAGGAGCCGGTGGAGGTGGAGGAGGGATATAACTATAATTCTTAAATAATTGTTGACTAGTATTTGTCAAATAATCATAATCATAAACTATAGGAGCTGTAAATGCATCTTGATTTTGAGGATAAACAGAAATGGGGAATTTTTTCCTTGGTTTAACATCCTCAGTTTCTTCTTCATTAATATCTTCCTTATGAACCACTTCCTTCTTCTCTTGTTTCTCCATTAAATGTGGGTTTCGAATTGTAGCTTGATAATCTCCAAATTGATCTAACGCAACTGGAACTACAATAACTTGATGATCATCAACATTATCATAATCCAAATTACGTAAATCAACCAAATGTACTCTTCCAACATGTTCCAGAATAATTAATAAATCATTCATATCATTTGCAGGGGAAAATTTACACACTCTAAATGCACCATGTTGACTTCCAGGTCTAGTAGATTTAATATCAATTAATCTTGATTTTAAATTCCGAATATCATATATTTGACAAGTTCCATCTTGGAAAACAGCACTAAATAAATATCCATTTGGATGATAACTAACTCCAAATCCACTTTCATGTCCTGATTTAATTGTTTTAATAATAGGTTTAGGTTGATGAGGATCAATCAAAAAAATCGAACTGGAATCTCCAGTAGCAGTTAAAATCTTGTCACTTCTAGGATTTTTAACAACATTATTAAGACAAGTATTTACTTCACAATTAATCTTGCACATCACATTAATATTACCATTATTATTAATATCAAGACCATATAAATTGGTATCATTATTACACACATATGATTTATAGGAGTTTGTACTCGAAGGATATATAGTAACGTCATTATTTATCATTTCTCCTAATTTAACTGTATTTGAAGTATTTGTCTTTGGACTATAAAATGAGAATAACCCCTTGGCAATTCTTCTGGCGGGGACATTTGTATTTGTAGATGTTAAATTGTCCAAATTTAACGAGAATAATTTGGAAGATGAAGTAAGTAAACCCCCGGTGACTATTATATCTTCATGATAACTGAAACAACGAGGATAATAATTTAATTTAACATAATTACTTGTTGTTTGTTTATTTAAATCATAGGAATAAATTGAATCGTCTCTAGTATAATATACCAAATCTTCAACCTCATTAAACTTGAGCAAATCTCGCAACTGCCAATGGTTAATTGAAGGTCTGATATGAGGAATATATATTGGATTTGGTTTAAGATATTCATACAGATGGTAATAATTCTGAAAACATTTATTATATTGTTGACTACTATTGCTAAGCTTGCTTTTCTTCTTGGAAGGGGATGAACTAGAAAAGTTATGAACTGTCTTTAGTTTTTTGGGTTGGGATATATCTATCGTCATGATAGGCGATTAATTTGTATGTCGTTGGTTGTTGGTTGTTGATATGAGGGGAGCAATATGCAAATTAGATAAATCTGGCCACAGACTAAAAAAAAAAAAGAAAATAAAAGATAAAGGGAGGATGTATTTGACTGGCCCCTTGGGATGTATGAGTCTATTAGATATACCGGGTGTTTAGAAATGGTTTATGTTGACCGTATATACGTATTCCTTAATCAATAAGATATACCGTTATCAAAAATTAAATATAAAGGGAGAAAAGAGGAGGAAGAGTTGATTTGGAAATTTTTCTTTTTTCTATGACCATATTATTATACTAAAATGTCCTTTTGCCCAAATTAAAATAATAATAATGAGTAAAAAAAAAAATAAAATAAAATTTCTTAGCTGAAGAAAATAAAACCTAATTTAAGAATCATCCAAAAAAAACAAAAACCAAAATTTGGCTATTGGAAAGGAGGGACTGGGGGTGGGGTGTAAAAAATCAGTAATGATTTGAGTTTGAAATTCAACTGAAATTAACTTTGTTTTATATAGCTTAGATTTCCAAAATAGAATTTGGCTGTGAATTATTTTAAAGGGTGTGAATATATTTTAACCTGGTATTGATTAATGGAAGGTGGTCCCTCAATTAACATATGACTTGTGGTGAGTTTTTGAGTTATATTTCATTTGGTTACAAGGTTGCATCTAGCATATACTGACCTGCACATGAACAACAATCACTTGATTACGTCAGTCATTTTTTTTTTTGTGACTTTTTTTTCCCTCATACAAACACTTCTTTTTTTATAATATCTGAATACACATTTCCTTACCACCAGAGTCAATAAATAATAGATGTCCAAAATCAAGTTACGTTCATCTAGTTGCTTATACTTGCAGTTCCAGATGCAGATTCATTCAATTTCCTATTAATCATCATATATTCTTACATAATCTATTTGTAAACTCTACGGGATTAGCGGCTTATATTGAAATTGTCACAAATTGTCTGAAGATTATTTTGCAATTGTTAACAATTGTGCCCCAACAAACACATTTTATATGTGGAGTGAACCACCAAGAAAAAAAACAAATGACTACAACCTCTATGCAGGAGAATACATTATCTCTGCGCTTCAACTAAAATTTCAATTAAGCACAAACGCAAAAAAAGTGAGATGACTATTTTTGGTGCGCATGATTGTTTTTGTGGGGGAAGGGATTCTAGTGCACCATACAAAACATATACATTCATTATGCCTATATAAACTATATAATTATAAATATGAGGTTATTTTACACTCTTATTTGGTATCATTATTTGTAAACCATTAATTGAAAATTCAATTAGATAGTTGTAGAACTAGAACTACCTTCACTAGTCTGAATATCACTCTCAATATCTCCTTCAGTATTCCTGTTAATCTTGATATTGACTACATTATCACCGTTCTCTGGTTCCAATTTAGGAATAGTAATAGTTAATCCATCTCTCTCATGATCGGCAAAGATAGCTCCAACAATCACAGGTTTTTCAAATTGATAACTACTCGAGAAGTTACTGGAAAAACTTGAACTATTACCTTGTCCCCGTTGATTCATATCTTGTTTGATGGAAATTAATATTGAATTTTCTTGTTTATTGAAATCAATATTTACATCTTTATCACCAAGTTTCTTATCTTTAACAGTAATAACATATCTGTCATTTTCTTCTGTTGTTTTAAAATAATCATTCATGGTTCTATTTCCAAACCAATCAACATCAAATGATCGGTCAAAATCACGAAATGAATCCCGAAATGGATCCCGGAATGAATCACGAAATGAATCAGGGAAACGGAAGAATGAATCATGGTTGTGTCGTGGTAAAAGTGATGAGGAATATCTTGGATCGTTCCAAGAACGATAATTACGAGCACTAGGATTTGACATTCTTGGAAATTTTCTTGTAGTTCTTCTAATCATGATTGATAAATTTATTTAAAATTATGTTGCTTGATGTATTTAAAGGATTGATTTCCAATTGGAACCTAATTTATAAGATTGCTAAAAGTTTGACGCGCTACCAGGGGACATATCATGGAACATTCTAGACTATTCCAAAAAAACACGAGAACAATTAAAGTATTTTAAATATGGGCAAGATTCATAACTTTAGTTACATTGATAAAGTTTGTGATGGTGAGATGGTTAACAGTTTATTTCGTTTAATTTTGATGTAGAAATTCAAAGTGTAAACAATACGAGTTGTTCCCAACAATGAATTGACTACAAAATATTTCCATTTACTCAAAGTAACGATAATAAAATCAATTTCTATAACAATCTATAAATCTAAGTATGTTCTAATAGTAAATAGTAGCTCCCTTATAATAATAAGAAGAAGGAGCAACAGTCTCGTAAGTCTCAATGGAAGTAGTAGTAGAAGGAGCGGAATAGTAATAACTAGTTGAATTGGAGTATCCACTAGAAGTAGTGTATCCAGTAGTAGCAGCAATAGAACTGGAATTAACATAGCTTGTTGAATAACTATGAGTATAAGTGTTGGAAGTATACACAGTGGTATAAGTAGTGTAATCATCAGCATAAGTATAAGTATAAGTATAATAATCTGTATGAGGTTCAATTTCAGTTTCGGTCTTTTTACTTTCAGTTGTTTGAGCAGTTGGAGTATAAACTGTAGAATAGGTATTAACTGGTTGATTAATAGTGATTGTGGTTGTTTCAGTCACGGTCTTGACTTCAGTAGGAACATAAATAGTAGTTGTAGTACCTGCTTGACAAGTTGGGCTTGGATAAGTGTTGAGGTTTTCATAAGTAGTTGTGGAACCATCACTGTGAGTATAAGTATAGACATTAATATCAGTGGTAGTGTAAATATAAGTTTCAGTGCTGAAATAGGTCTTAACCTCAGTATTGGTAGAAGTTCTATCAGAATAAGTGCTAACATCAGTAGTTGTGTAAACTAAAGTATCAGTTTTGGTAGAAGCTTTATTGGTGTTAACATCAGTGGTAGTATAGATAATAGTTTCAGTATTGGAAGTTTTATCAGTATAGGTTTTAACATCAGTGGTAGTATAAATATAAGTTTCAGTATTGGTAGAAGTCTTGGTTTCAGTAGATGAGGAGTTGGTCCAAGTTGCTGAAGTATTGTGATATCTATTATAAAGACCAGAATAAGTTAATGTCTTTACTTCAGTGTTCTTGTATTCTGGTTCATAGGAAGTTTCATCAGCGAAAACATGTAAAGCGAAGAATAATAAGGCAAGGAATCCAACCATTGTATTGAGTGATATTTGATGTTTGAAGTGATGATAATAAGAATTAAATTGTCTGTTGAAAAAGGAATATTATCTCATTTATATATGATTATCTTTTGCAGCCACTATCATAAATGCGCTAAGGCATTTTCGCTATACAGTTGCTAAAAATTGAAAAAAAAAAATAGAGAAAAAAGAAATAATATTTCTAATTTTGGATTTACGTAAATGACGTGCAGTGTTCTATGCGGGGCCGAGAACAATGGATGGAACATCTACCAAAAACAAAAAACAAATTATCAAACAAAGAAAATAAAAAGCCTTGCTGACTGATGTAATTCTTCTAGAATATAATTAGAAGCAGGCGAATATATTCTATTGATCTAATTATGTTACATTTACTTAAGTTTAGAATGTTCAATTGTAATTACGTAATCAGTTTCGATTGTTTTAAGAATCAACGTCTGAACGTAAAACAATACGAATTGGAAGAAGCCCTGATCTATTTTTGGTGATATATTCTTAGTGTTAATTAAAAACACAAGTATTTAAGTAACTAATCACATGTCTAGATTAGTACTAGACGGAATCAGGACTTTCAAATTTCCATAAATACGAAGTTTATAGGATAGTAATATACGCCTCTATAGAAAACCTACATCTAAAAATAACTAGAAACAGATATATACAAAACAAAAAAGATCAAAATTACTTTTGCAGTTATAAACTTAGCCTGTATAATAATCTTAATATGGCAAAAGCAAAATATCTGAGTATGGCTGATATACTAAAATAACCTTCGTAAACAATTTCAGGGTGTTATGATTACAAGGTAATTTCTCTTAAAGCATGAACTTGACCTTTGAACAAAGTGAAGAAAACTGTATGAGACTTACAGAAACAGTAATCTTCCAAGCAAAATATAAATCAAATAATTCTATTTCTAAACAAATAATCTATAATCTATTACTATATACATAAATATACTTCTATAAAAGTCTAAGGTTTTTAATAAACAATGTTATAACGTTTGTACTTGAATGCTGTAGGCACGGCTTCAACGGCATCTGAGGCATCTGGTAAAGCAGTGGTAGCAGGTGCTTGTAACTGAGTGTCAACTGGATCTTGAGTGTCAGCTGAATCTGGTCCTTGCAAGGTAGTAGTAGCTGGTTCCGGATCTGGTAATGGAGTGGTTTCAGGTTCTGGTACAGGAGTGGTATCAGGTTCTGGTACAGGAGTAGTACTAGGTTCATCCACAGGAGTGGTTGTTTCAATCCAAGTAGTGGAGTCAACCCAAGTACTAGATTCATCCCATGTACTTGATTCATCCCAGGTAGCAGTTTCATCTGAAGTACTTGATTCATCCCAGGTAGCAGTTTCATCTGAAGTAGTTGAATCATCCCAAGTAGTGGTATCGGTTTCCTCACAAGTAGTCCAAGTATCAGTTTCTTCACAAGTAGTATCAGTAGTCTCTTCACAAGTTTCAGTAGTTTCAGTCTCTTCACAAGTAGTTTCAGTAGTTTCAACATCCCAAGTAGTAGTAGTTTCATCATCAACAGTGGTTGTTTCGTGACAGGTGTATACATCGGTAGTATAAGAGGTATGCCAGATGGTAGTTGTTGCATGAACTTCAGCATAGGTACAAATATATGAATGGTAGTAAGTATAAGTTTCAACATCAGTGATGCATGTTCCAACGTATGTATTATAATTTTCAGTATAAGTGTAAACATGAGTGTAACAATTACCATCACAATGTCCTTGTACCTTTTGTCCAACCTTTTGCCCAACTGTGGTAGTTTTAGTAACTGTCACTGTTTGGGTAGCTGGAGCATCATGAATAGTTGTGGTTACAGTTACGTCTTTACATTCCGTGGATTTCTCTTTCTTTAATGGGTGTTCTTCACACGTACACTTGTAATAGGGTGAATGAGGAGGTTTACCATTATATTTAATAGCGTTTAAAGATTCACATTTATAGTCACCAGAATATGAAACTCTTTCAAACTTGGAAGTATCATAATCATACCCAATATTAACCACGGTCTCGTAGCCACCGTAATATAAGGTTAAAGCACCTGTGGCGGAATCATACTTAAAATCAGTTAATTTGGTAAAGGACCCAATAGTGTTATCATTACCAAACCCAGAAAAAGTAAGTCCACATTGTTCCTTATCGAAAAAGATATGAGAGTTTTCGGTCACATGGATAATTTGGTTGTTGGTGGTAAAATTGGAAGTGATATGTAAGTTGGAATGATCAGCCACAAAACAACCATCTCCAATAAACTCAGAATCAATTTTAGCAATAGAATCCTTGTAACAAATAGAACCATAATTGTAACTTTGATCTTTCGTATTGAGCATTGGATAGTCAGAATTATAAAATTGTAAATGGCCATAATTGTAAAACTCATTATTTTCAAACGTGGCATATTTTGCCGAATCTATGAAAATATTTCCATGATTATAAGCTTTGGTACTAAGTAACTCAAACTTTCCAGAGGAAAGATCAGTATAGAGGGTCCCATTGTTGATAAAATTGTGAGTATTGAATCTAACCCGGGTTTCTTTGGAAGATGAAGAGTTGACATAAATATTTCCATAATTCTCAATATCTCCATCTATTTCAAGATAGTTAACATCAATAAAGGTATAGTAGTTTGGGGAAAACACTTTGACATCTTCACAGATAATTTTACTGTATTCGTCTTTAACTACTGTGTCAGAACCGATAACTCCGGCAAATGTTTTGGAGAGCAATAAGGCAAAAGCAACAAAGGTAAGCATATTGTAGTTCGAATGTTATTCTTATTGAAAATAGTGAAGAAAAAACATATGAAGCGATTGTTGGGACATCACCATCATTTATATAGTTGATTTTCTTTAATATTGCAACAGTAATTTCAGGATTTATTTTTGCAGCCGTAATTCAAAAATAGAGCTACGAAAAAAGCTCAGCCAGGTGCTAAATTTGGATAATTGCGATAGCATACAGTTCAAATATTTTTTACTACTACGCCACCATCGCACAGCCGTTACTTTTACGCGGTAAAATTAATCTATTTCCAAACAAAACAAAATTGGCTTAGGTGTTGCAAGTTCGAAACGAGATGGGCTTAGGTTTTCGAGAAAATGAACGAGATTGGCTTAGAAGTTGAGGTTCCTATCTGGAACACACAGCAAAGGGAAATATTACTTGTGTACAGGTTGGGTAAAACTTGAAGCAATAAATAAAATTTTGTAAGCAAGGAATACGTAATCTCCAAGGCAAAATAATTAGATTATCTTGAAGTAAGAGGGAAAAATCGTACATGAGATTGGGGTTAAGTAAATTAACTTGAAAAACTACTGGGGGTGGGAACTAAATTTTTCTTAGTACTAGGGTTTTATATTTTAAAGATCATGAAATTCCGAACCAGACCAACATACACAGAATAACCAAGAAGATATGTTTACCAATGATAAAAAGATCTGCCTCATACATAGTAAAACAATTTTTGATTGTATGTGTTTAGGTTGGTATTTGTCATATTAAAACTATTATGTGTACTATCACGATGACAGTAAACAATCAAGTTGTTATAATTTATTCAATTGTTAATAGCTACTCCACACTTATCAGCAAATTAAAACAGGGTTAAAAAATATAATCCAAATACCTCATTCAATAGACAATGTTATCCTTATAAGTTATAACCATCGTTTCATTATAATCCGAAGACGAGGCTTCCACAGAAGTGTTTCTTTCTCTGAACTAGCTGGAATTAAATCAACCCAAGTCGTGGAATCATAGCAAGTTCCAGAACTATCCCTTCTGGTTGAACCAAAAACTATTTACATCCCATATTGTTAAACTAACCAAAGCGGTTGAACAGTTTTCACAAGGGGAATTACTACTATAAAATTGTGAATGTTATATTCTTTAACGACATGTCTCTGTTAATGATTATCGAGATAGGATAATGCTTAGTTAGGAATATCTTTATATTAAATTCAATATAACTTTAGAATTGATACAAAGTAATTAGATGAAAATTAAAGTTACATATTTCTATTGTCATACTGATTATCTATTCTATATAAATACAATTTTATAAAAACAAATCAGAAGTAATCTCTTAATAAACAACGTTATAGCGTTTGTAGTTAAATGCCGATGGTAAGGCTTCATCGGCTTCGGCTGAATCTGGTAAAGAAGTGGTAGCAGGTGCTTGTAACGGAGTGTCTACTGGATCTTGTAAAAGAGTAGCAGCTGAACCTGGTCCTTGTAAGGGAGTAGTAGCAGGTTCCGGATCTGGCAATGGAGTGGTTTCAGGTTCTGGTAATGGAGTGGTTTCAGGTTCTGGTACAGGAGCAGTATCGGGCTCTTCCAAAGGAGTAGTACTAGGTTCATCCAAAGGAGTGGTTGTTTCAATCCAAGTGGTGGAGTCATCCCAAGTACTAGATTCATCCCAAGTTGTAGATTCATCCCAAGTACTTGATTCATCCCAAGTTGTAGATTCATCCCAAGTACTTGATTCATACCAGGTAGTAGTTTCATCGGAAGTTGTAGAATCATCCCAAG
>JAKTZF010000831.1:0-10087 GCA_030705235.1 Spathaspora jeffriesii
ACCTATTTATTGGCCATAGTGCACTACCCTCCCTCCACCCATTTATGTGCCTCCACCAGAATTATGAATTAATTTTTTAGCTTAATATTATTCAAAATTCGAATAATTCTGTCACATAGAATTTCCTCGCTTCAGAAGATACTCCAATTATTTATTTGGAAATTGTAACTCAAGATGTATTTGCTACTTGGAATGATACTACCCGTAGTTTTAAAAGCTAGTCAAGTGGCTGGTGTGTGTTAGATTTGTCTTAATTCGTTGATCTTGCGCAATTTTGGAGAATTTTTGTTAAATTTCGAGCATATACATATATTAGGCTAAAAATCTTGGAACATTCAGTTTCATCGAAGAATATAAACAACAAATTACTACTGAAAATAAAACCAATCTTGAAGAATTATTTGATAATAATGAACTATTTCACCAATTGGAAGGGATAATAAAACATACTTCCTCAGGTACAGATGGGATCAATTATAAAGCCTTACTTGCCTTATGGAAATGTCTAGGGGAGCCACTAACAAATGTCGGCAATGAAATAATGAGATTGGGCAAACTTCCAACAACAATGGAACCAATCTTGATGACATTGATTCCTAAGAAGAATAACAAATCCACTACAATCGACAATCTAAGACCTATCTCCATAATTTACTGTGGGCTCAGGGTATTATCATCCCAAATTGAAGACAAAATGCAAGAAGCGTTAGAAAAAGTAATAAATAATTCCCAGACTGGCTTTATGAAGGGAAGAACTATCAATGATAACATATATCTCTTTCAGGAATTGGTAGAGCAATGCCAAGCTAAGAGTCTGTCATTCGATTCCTACACTTCATTTATCATGCTTGACTTTAAAAAAGCATTTGATTCAGTTGATCATCACTATTTTCACTCATTACTAGTCAAGGCTAATTTCGGCCCGCGTATTATAAATTTTCTAATGGCGATCACATCAAAACATACTGGTCAGATCACCATTAATAACCATAGCGGTCCAAAATTCGGTTTGAACAGAGGTACTAGGCAGGGAAATCCCATAAGCCCTACCTTATTTAATTTGGTGTTAGATTCCTTTTTACAACAAATACTAGCAACAATCAAGGGAATTGAATTTGACAAAAACGAGGTGCGGAAATTTCAGTTGACTATGGATATTTGGCCTACGCTGATGATGTAGTTATATTTTTCAAAGATCAAGAAGACCAGATTAACTTTCAGAGACTCATATCTACCTTTAGCACACAATTGGGGTTGCATCTTAATATGCAAAAAACGAAAGTGTATTATTTCAACAATCCTCCCACGGTCTCTGTGTTACCATATCAAGCAGAGCAACTCAATTTGGAAAATATGCTATACTTAGGGGTACCAATGAAAAGGCGAACTCCCTCCTATGATCCATGGGCACACTTCATCAGAATAATTAATGCGCAATTACTAAATACGCCCAATTCAGATTTGTCAAAGTTGATGATCATTAAATTAATGAACATTTTCATTTTCTCCAAAATGTATTATAGGGATTTACATGTACCTATAACGGAACACATTCCGCCCAGAAGTTTCAGGGACCGCGGGGACAGATTTTCCTATCATGAATTGAAAATTAAAGCCACTATTAAACGACTATTAGATATTCCGACGCTGATTTCTGATGAAAGATTGTATACTCCCATGAAACTTGGTGGTTTTGGTTTAATTAATTTAAGGAATCAGATACTTGGGCGCAGAGCCAAAGTTGTCTATTCTTTATTTACTGAAACCACAGGCGCTGCTACGCACTTTAGAACTAACATTCAACTAATTATTCAAGGAATCATTGCAATCAGATATCCAGATATGCAGCATATTCCAGGGAAACGTAAAGTTTTCCCATGGTATTATATTTTCCAAGGAAAACAACCAAATGAAGAGTCTATTGGTCTTCGCAATATGATTCAAAGTAAATTACAGATCAATGAACAAGCATGGATGGATGTATGGTTCCGTATCATTACTTATCAGCACGGCCGAAATGATGGGTCCACACCTTTCCTATATTTGGATGTACGCGAATTTGTTATGTTGATGATCAAACCCAACGTAGCAGAATTACAAGGTTTTAGGGATATAACCAACAAACCTATTTCAGAAGAATCATTTCATTGGATTTCTAAAAAACTGGCGCCTACCAAGCCCATTATTCCTCAAGGGTTGTATAGATATCAACCCTCCTTGATTCATCGATCGGAACCGAATTGGAAAAAGTTTGGGAAAAAGTTGTACAAGGCACAACTATCTCCTTTGGGATCATTAGAAGCGTATCACCTTTATGTACTAGGGTATTATTCTCATGAACCATACTATTCATATGGAAGACCAGGGGCTTGTTCCTTTTGCAATCAAACCAATGGGGATAATATCTATCATCATTCCTATGAATGTGATGGGACACAGGATATGTGGCCAATAGAAGTTGGGCTCCCGAGAAAAGTTGAATATATAATAGGTTATCATAAATTACAATCCTGGCAATTCAAATCCCTTGACGGCTGGATAAGAAAGTTGATGGCTGAAGTCTTACGACGACGACATCAACAGGAGAATATACCAAGGAGAGAATCATCAGTCGTCATTTGATTACATGAGAGTATTATAAGTTATTCACACAATATTTTAATATAAAATAGATCATTAAAATCTACATTACTATTATCAGTTAACGAATATAAATCAAAGAATAATACAACACAATATACAAAACATAGAAGATATTGGGGGTTTTAGTGGGTAGTTTTGTAAGAAGAGTCCCAAATACCCAAATTCCTTTTGGGATGCGTAAATGCATTCCCTCCTTTGGAACTTCTAGGTTAAAGCCTCCTCCCCACAGGGCTGAAGTTTACGTTAATTATTTAACATAGTGGGTTATATATGTTGGTAATTTAGATAGATACTTGAGTAATTATTTAAATATTAATATATATTGAAAGCCAAAAAAAAAAGTTAGGAGATATGAACGAGTTTATCTTGACTCTTGAAGAACTCAACTGCGAGATTTCTCTGAAAACCAACTGTTGTGCAGCTCAACTATTCCACTTCACATTACAATGAAAATGGGAAAGTTCCAATCTGGTAGCGCATAGAAATCATGTTATTATTACGAACAGCAAAAAGTTAACTGAAGTTCGGGCGAAGAAAGACTCCTGGAATTCAAAATCAAGCAAGCAAACCTCGATGAGATCAGAGAGTTCAAGCTCGGGATCTTCATACAAAACTGAAGAAAATGAATTGACTAGACGTCATCATTCTGGTTATAACAAGGATGACATCCAATTTTCTGGCGATGATAGGGGCGTGGAAGAGATAATAGCAATGACATCCAATCTCAACATTAATAAAACATATCATAAGAAATCAGGGAGTTCCATATTCGTGAAGGTTATAAATCCATTTGTCCTTACAGCATTGTCAGCATTTGTCCGATTATATAGAATTGAAATTGCCAACAAAGTGGTTTGGGATGAAGCTCATTTTGGTAAATTTGGATCCCATTATTTGAAACATGAATTTTATTTTGATGTACATCCACCATTGGGAAGACTTTTGGTAGGGTTATGAGGATACTTGGCTGGTTATGATGGAAATTTTGACTCTGAGAGTTCTGTAGATTATCCGGAAGATATGAACTATGTTCTCATGAGAATCTTCAACTGCGTGTTTGGGATTATTTGCACTCAGTTGGCCTATAAGACATCATTATTACTTGGATATAATCAATTAACCTGTTCGTTCATTAGTTTACTGGTTGTGTTTGAAATGCTTGCCTTAACATTATCAAAATTCATCTTGTTGGATTCAATGCTATCACCTTGCAGCCCTTGTTATCGTTAATACAGGGACTGGAAGTCGGAAGTTCGGCAATGTTTTAGGTGAGACCGTTCCTCGGAAAGTGCGCGGCCGGTGGTCTGCATATACCTCAGTTTGTTGAGCTAGCTGGTTGGTTGTACCGTGCATGTATTACTCCCTGATCCTTACACTAATTCAAATCGGAATGAGTTGTTTTGCGATGGGATACATTAGTTCTTCATTTTATCAAGAGGGTCTACAGGGGTGGTATGCTGAAGTACACATTTGAGTTCCTGATTGATTGAATAGACGATGGAATTAGGTTAAGAAGAGTTAGGATATAGGTTGGATTTCGTCAGGAAGGTGTTTCCCAATAGTGGCAGAATTTGCAGCGTCGAGAGGTTGGGCATTTGCATAAGTTATTGATGGATTAATAGTGAAGGGTTGCTATAACGGTGATGGCGGTACATCATTGATCCAGTCCACGTTACTTCTAATCCCAAGGAAACTTAACATTCATACAGGTCTCATAGCTGCTCTCCTCTTTTTCTGGATGTCCTCCAGATCTCTCTGCCAAGTATTTATCATGTTTGGTTATGTTTTAACTAGGTTACCTTATCCTGGGTAACTGGATCTTAAAGGTCTATTCATTTAGAAACAAAGTAAGTTCAAAGTGAAGCAAAGCCAAATATATTCTGGCGGAGCATCAAGTGGGAATTCTATTCTATTTATAATTTCGTGTGTTGATCTGAATGTATAAATTAATGTTTTCCAATTACTAATTGCTGCACAACTATTTCCTAATCGGGAAACCCCTTTTTATTTGTGACAAACACCTCCTAACATTCAAAGAATGACTTTCTATTGTGCCCGAGAAATAACTGCAAATTCTAACAGGCTAACAGCTAGTCCCAGGACATCCTTGTCTACTGCAGGCCGCCTAGTCCATGCCAAGGTACCATAGTCCACGACGCCATCGCCATCGTCCAGCTCCAGAGTCACATAGCCCATCATCCATATAGTTCATCTATTCCTTAATTGATTTCCGTTAATCCAAGCATTCCTTGCTGCGACAGTTGCTACTGATTTTGGGTAGTTGGATGATGGTTGTGGATAATGCCAAGCATTGTACAACAAGATAGCAGTTTGGAAAGTATCGTTGAGAAGTTCATCGCTGTGAATGAAATCATCATGAGGTTGATCTATGTGGAGGTGCGAATGTGATTGTAATACTCAGCCGTGTTTATATGTAATTCCATAATGTATGTGAATGTTATGATGTGGTGGATATGGTGGTCGAGTTGAATTAGGTGTAAAGATTTTTGCGTTGACTAGAACTTGTATAAGGGGGGTATGTAGGACTGTCTCAACTAGATCAGCAAGATTTCAGTATTATGGGCGACCAGGTGAAGTAACTTTTTGAGCGAATTCTTTCTTGGGGTCACAAATTTGTTGAGCTTTAGTCAATATATGACTCTGGTATCATAAAGTATAATAATAATTATCTGGCCATGTTATGAGTTGTACATAGCTGATTTGTTGATATATTTTGTGTTCCGATAAAGGAGGAGCTGGAGGCGAAGCATTTTAAGAGTTAGTGTGACAATAATATTTCCTGATATTGAGGTTGCAGAGTTTGCAGCTGAGGCATGGTGGTGGTGGTGGTGGTGGTGGTGCTGTGGAGTGATTTCGGAGTAAGCGGATTGTCTGATAGGATAACTTATGGATAGATAAACTTAATCAATACAAATTCTCAATAACGGTTCAGTTTTCAGAAGATGCCACCACATAATCTCAAAACAGTGATGGGTGGCATTGCTGCCAAAAAGACTATTCGCGATGTTTATTTTTCTATTTAACTATTCATCGGTCTAGGTAAACGTTCTGCATCACAACCTGATGTATCCATTCAAATGAATTATCTAGTGAATGGTAAATAGCATCTATAAACCTGTAAGCAGCTTCATATTCTGCTGGATGAATGAAATAGAATAACCAAATACTACTGTAAGAAATCATTATTTAAATAAATTTCCATTTCCAAATCAGGTTGGAATTCAGTATACAACGTTTCAGGATCGGCATCTTTAAATTCACAATATTCTGCCACTTTATCATCTATAATTTTAAGTGATGTCCCAGGCAATAATGCCGCTTGCGAAATTAATTGGACTTGGCAACTCTTTTCTAGTAATGAAAACAAATAAGCTGCTTCATCTACTGTGGAACCTACAGTTAAAAGTCCATGGTTCTGTAATATCGCTGCTTTTCCGTCGCCAATTGCCTTTGCAATTTTTATACCTTCTTCAGCCTCCAAAGCAACCCCGCCAAAATCATGATATACAGAATGACTATTATAAAAAGCACATACATCTTGATTTATCATATCTAATTTCCTACCCATAGCTGCCCAAGCCTTACCATAGGTCGAGTGAGTATGACAAGCAGCATTAACATCTGCTCTTTCACTATGCAATGCACTATGAATCGCAAACCCGGCGGCATTAATCGGCGCTTGATTCCCATCTGGTAGTACATTACCTTGCTCGTCGACATGAACCATATCACTAGCTTTTAAAAGTCCAAAGTGTTTACCCAATGGATTAATCCAAAATGTATTAATATCGATGGGATCCCGGATTGATATATGTCCTGCCGTTCCTTCAGTATAGCCCTTTCGTGCGAAAACTCTAAATGCGCCTGCCATATGTTCTAGTGCCCATTTACGTTGTTCGACTTTATCAGTGAATGTAGGAAGGGAATAGGGATGTTTACCGCCTTTTGAAATATTATGCGCTCCACGAGTGCCTAGTTCATATCCAGATGAAATGGTAGTAGAATTTGTAGAGGGAGCCATATTTTGCTTTTTTAGATATGGTGTTTTATTTTTAAAAATGAAGAAATATGATGCAGGTTTATATAGAGGGTTGATTCTTTGATCTCCTTTCCTAATGAGGATATATAAGCGATAATTTCAAAAGGGGAAATTGCCGACCTTATAACTTTATATGCAGGAATATATCTATTGAATGTGTATTAACAAACTATGAATATCTGCCAGGATTGTGTAATTGTCAGTCAAACTGGATGTATAACCTTGTAAATGTCTCATTGAATGTTTGGTAAACATTCAATAGAAACACGCAAGTTATAAAGTCAACTTGATACAATAGAATACAACCACTTTATATGCAGGAATATATATCATGAAATTATCAGAATTGTTGTAATAAAAGTTGTCTCTACTCTTAAGCTGACAAATTATCAACAATTAAGCCCGGCATTACAAACTTTTCAATTTCATCTCAAAATCGATGGAACTATAGATAAACACATAATTGAACAATTACTCGTTGATAATTTGTTGTTCTCGGAAATCAAGAAATATTCAATCCCGAATGATATTTTTTAGAGTTGATATTGAATAGATTTTGGTATTCATTCAACAGACTCCCGTATTTAAACCATAAAATTGGACATTAACATGAATCAAAACAATTTTTGGAATTGTTATCTGAACTACCACGAGGAAGTCAACACAATTTAATAATCGGGTTAGAACATTTATTCAAAGCTATGAAAAATAAAAAACGTTTCAAGAATATTCTTGGTCGAAACGCCTCCATCACACCCATCATGCAACATAACCCGAAATCATAGCTTGCATGAAAAATTGTTGAAAATCTTGAATGACCTTTGTTCATATGTTTCGAATCGCAGGAAGACCACTTCGATAATGTGAAAATTATATATGTATTGAATCGGGTTTAATAGATGATAATTTCGAATATGAATATAAGAAAACCATTCAACTCTTTGAATATATGCATTCTAGTTTCTACTTTGATTGGGGAAGTATATTTCTTCAAATTGGTGAGTCCCGCCTTTGGATGTGTTTATTAAACAAGATTCCTGGGTTGACCGTTAAGAACATCCCCGAGAATTATAATTATCTTGGATCACTAGGATAAGATTAAAGATCAGATTGAACAACACAGAAGGATGAAGTTGTTGCTGTTGTTGGTTCAAGATAAAATTTCAAATTTGTTAGTGTCAGGTGGCTAAGTTGGGCAATTGGTGCAAATCAGCGATAGTTTGCTTTCATGCTGTACACAGATTAGAGAGTAATAGTTATTGCAATATAGAATTTATATATAGTTATAGTTAATTCAGCACCCTGATATACATAGCTATATTCAAGGCTATTGTGAGTCCCTCGACTGATGGTATAAACTATACTGAAGTGAAGTTGTTTGACTAATGTGTTCTCCTAACTGTTAAAGCAAGTTTAGACTGATAACTATTCTTTAACAACTTTCCTAACAACTTCGCTATCGTTCAGTTGTTAGTCTACAATAACGGGTGCGGCTGTTCAATCACTTTTAACGGTCTTTAGAATATTTAGAGTAACTCTACAAATCTGTTAAAAAGAAAAAAGTAGTAGTAGACTAAATACTATATATCTGACTTAAAAGTTAACACCAAAAAGTAGAAACCGAGTGAAAAACCCAATGAATAAACGAATAAACCGAATGAACCAAATGAAGAGGCCCGGATGAATATACTGAAGGAATATGCCGAATGAATATACCGACTGAAGAAACTGAATGAAGACCCCCAATGAAGAAACTAAATGAAGATACCAAATGCAGATACTAAATGACTATCAAAATACAAAAGAAAGACATAAATCAAAACAATTATAGATTTACATTGATTCCATTCTATCAATAATTTGCTTTGATCTTTTCTTTTGAGTCGTTAACAAAAATCTGGAATATTCCTCTTATTCCACAAGAATGTCCATGATTGAACATTCAATCACTCCAAAAGCCCAATCGTACATCAAATTTTCTTCAGGCCAGTACAACAGTGTTGGTATCTTGACTATATCAACCATTTACTGCTCAGAAACCAACTTAGAGATCAACAATATTCCCCTCCAAACTTAACGCGAGACCAAGATAGGTCAGAATGAAAGCCATTTCAACATTCTCAAAATCATTCATAATCCAGAATATATTGAAGAAAAGTTAATTCCTGTTGCTTGATTATCTTAAAAAGTTAACTTAACAAACATCAATAAATTCCCATTGACTTGTTAATTCCTGTACCTTGGTAGTTTTCAGTTTTGAAATATACTAATTAGATGAGCGGTTAGAATAATCTTCTGAAGTAATACCAGCCCCACTTAAATCACACTCGACCGTCTTTAGAACATTGTGGAAGATAATTGATTTTGAAGATGTTCGAATGGTTTTCATCCAGACCCTTCTCGGTCTCTTGTTGAAAACTGAGTGTACAGTGATATTATTGATTTACAGCTTGGTTTCTTAGCAAGATATTGTTGATCGCTGAGAATCCAACCCCTCTTCACTGATTTCAAAACAATTCTTGATCTCAGATATATGATTGAAACCTAATATTTAATATTAACCATTGTTTGTGGGATTTAGGAGGACTATAATTTGAAAATTACTATATCCTCTGCCATGTGGGCGCTATTGCCTCCTCGAGAGCACATATCCAATAAAGAACTCTATGTGGACGGGAGTACTTCTTTCTTTTTGGTACTGCGTCCACCCAATGGTCCTTATATCTTCGGAGACACCGCTTATTTCTTCATCATTATCATTTTAGTTATCAGTTCCATCGACTTCAAAGAGGTTTTCTAGAATTCTCACGGTATAGGCTTCATTGATTCATCTCCCAGTGAGGAATCATACTCCTCATCACTTTCAAATTCTACCTCGGTATCATATTTTTCAATTTCGGATTCTTCATCATCTGCTTTACTTGAAAGCTTAAATCTTTAGAATCACCATTTGCTCAACTAACTCAAAAAGTAGCCACTCCAGAGTTAACAAAGCCTGAAGTTTCAGAAGTTAGTGAATTATCGGACGAACAGGAAGATGAAGAATTTACTGAAGATGAAGAAGAAGAAATAACTGAATTGAATCAATATTGAACAAACAGTAGATATGATTTCTCATTTCAAGTTACAATCCACTTCAAAAAGTTGAATCACCCAAACCAATGAATCAAAAATTATCATTGACAAATGATGTTTTATCAAGTAGAGAAGATGAAGAAACCTCCAAGGAAGAATCCACACGGTTCAACTGAATCTCTTTCATGCCCTCCACCTCCACAGGACAGTCTTGTACCTGATGGGAATTCAAGAGACTTCATGTTTCCTGCATATAAGAAATTTACCTAGGTAAAATTTTGGAAAATATACCTTTTCAATCGGACATGA